>WHYT01017247.1:210142-270181 GCA_009806455.1 Tetrax tetrax
GCCTTTTTTTTTTTTTTTTTTTTTTTTTTTTTTTTTTTTTTTTGTATGAAATGCATTAGACAATCTTTTCCTTAAGCAGCAGACTGGTAAATCCACTCTTACAGTAAGGAGGAGGGGGATAAGGGTACTCACGTGGTTGAGATGTCGTATTGTTTTGGGAACTCATAATTTACGCCTTTGAAAAATGCCTTATTTGTGTTGACAGTCTCTCTTCCCTGCTCAGAACCGACGGCGGGATTGAACAGAACAGCTGGAAGAGCCCAGGAAAATGCTCCTCTTGTTCGGGCTCTCCTTGCCTGGCTCCTGACCCCTTTACAACTGGAAAAGGAAACGGCACATGTGTCATTCTCTTTTGCCTGTGTAGCTCACATGAGCGGGGAGGGGCACCCATTTGCAGATAGCAGTAACTGTATTCAAGTTTTGCAAGTTGGATGTATTCCACCCCTTTGCTTTTACTAGCCAGCAACCAGTGGAAAGAAAATGCTCTTTTCATTCTTAGCCAAATCCAGACGCACCTATTAGATTCGCTGCCCAAACTCCTACCCACCACTGTTGATATTATTTCTTTTAAGTGCAAAACTTGCTGCTGACTCTCTTCCCAAAATACTTATCATCAGTGGGTGAGATCAAAAATAGAGCTTTCAATTTTCATTGCCCAGCAGCATCCTTACACTCACAGTCTAGCTGGTTCTGTCCTTTTTAACGGGTGAAAGTTGAGAACGACATTTACTGGGTCAGAGTAGTTATGTCAGCGTATAGCATGGATCTACACTGTGCTCAGAACAAGGAGGAACCTGTGGCTGTGGCACCGGCTGAGGCACAGGTAACTCCAGTCCTGGCTCTGACACAGGCTTCTTATGGCACCTTGGGCAAAGCACTTAATCTCTGCCTCAGTTTGTCATTTGTAGAATAAAGATCATACAACTGATTTCCTCCCAGTCTTGGTGGTTTTATTTTAATCTGCAGGCAGGTGTCATTTATAAATAGGATCTATTTATTGGTCTGCATGGGTTAGTTTACTCATACTCTGCAGCAAGTTTTTCAGTCTGGACTAGGCTACCAGCTCCTTCATTTATATTGCTGCCTCTTAAAGCTGTCTGTTTGGTTATCTACAAACAGCAGTACATAGCTGTTGTAAGTGTGCACAGACTGCCTGTGGCTGACATGGGCTAGAACTTCTAGGTTATACCAAAATCTATGTAATTTATAACACATATGTCTTAGACACTAGGAAGAGTGGACAAAGTTTTCATTTTCCTGGTCTTTGTGAGTCAGGATGAATTAACTGCCTGCCTGTGACAGCAAAAACACTGTAACCATCGGAATGGAAGTGGAAAAAAACAGAGTCATGAAATTCAGGCTGGGACTTATCCTGTTTTGCAAAACTGTTGCAGGATATTTCTGTGAAATCATCTCGGTGACCTCCTACAAAAAAATCAATGCTGCGAACTTAGTTCTCAGTATTTATTTAAGAGCTATAGGATGGAAAGAACTGACTTATTTACGTGTCAATGACAAATAATAGCTTGTTTGTGAGCATGGATACAGTAAACTACTTCGGTCAGCATTTTCCACACTCTGGCCTCATGGTAGAGAGCCCTGGAACATTTAGTGATAGACAGAGCAAAGCAAAGCACAAAACAAAGAAGGAAAAATAATAGTCAAAACTCCTGACGTTGCACCAGTGGCTTCAACACTATAGTGCAACATTGATTTACACCAGATAGCTTCTTTATGAAAATACTGATGGGCATGTTATCTATTACTACTTCTATATTTGAAGCACATGTGCACAGGTAAAATTGGAGCTTTCTGTCCTGGGGCATAAGAATTCTTGTCAGGCAAATTTCTTACATTTAAATCTTTCATCATCCTGATCTTTGAGAAACTGCAGAACTGCTGTCGAGAAAAGACTTCTCAGTCACTGCAGCTGAATGGAAGGATGGAAAGTACTGATGCCTTCGTTATGTTAGTGCCAGTGGTCTAGACCCTTCCCAGGAGTTTTGTTCTGGACTACTTAAAATGGCATACACGCACCCACGTGGGCTGCCCTAAACTGATCCTGATTTGCTCCTAGAGCTTAACCCCTTTGCATCTATGCAACACTTCCTGCACCTGTCATCTTTGTTCTTATTAAGGCTACTCTCCCATCACTAAAATCACTGGGAGAGTTACACTCAAGTTTGGGTAAGAGGATTCTGATAGAACTGAGCCCACATGGGAAAGTCGCCTTTAACACCTTGATATCTTCACTTTTCCTAAGACTTTTTTCTTTGCTTATTGAATAGACTGGAATTACCAGGAAATCAGAGAGCTGTTTCTCAAGACTGTTGCTTGCCCTCAAGCGTCCATTAAAGAAATCCTCCCTGACCTTTCCCACTCATCATTAATGGGAAATATGTGAAGTTGAAAAGGGAAGCAAGCACGACAGCACCATACAGCCCAGTTCACTTCCGGAGGAGCCTGAGACCGGTTTGCAAAACAAAGAGCAGCCCAGTGCTCTGTGCCTGCCCCAACCCTCAGCTGACTGCCCCTGGGGGACAGGAGGCACCAAAGGAATCCAGAGGAAAAGATGGGAGTGGGGTGATGGTGGTGAAAATATGTGATTAATTGTTAATTTCCAGTTTGTCTCAACTTTCCCCTAAACTTTAAATACAGTGATTACTTCTGGAAAAAAAAAAAAGCTGCCTGAAAGGTGAAGCTTGACCATAACACAAGGGTAGCTGAAAGCATTTTTATCTAAGGGCTATGGCATTCATACAGGATGCACTGGATCTGTGGGATAGCACATATATGCTGGGAAGTGTGTGTGTCAGCTGAGTGGCTTTCATCAGCCAATTACTTGATCTTCTGAGGCCACCACATTCCCATTACGCTACAGAAGTAGTATTGGTGTCCTACCCTGGTGCATACTTTTGTATCTCCAACCTTTGAAAGCTCATAGTGTTTTTCTGAGCAAGGAAACCTAAATTCCCTTTATGTCTCAGTAGTGGTTTCAGATGTGACAGTCCTTTCAGGTCCAAGAGTGTTAGCTCAAAAATGGGACCTCCTTTGCCTCTGATTCTGCGACTTATCCTCCTTTTAAGCAGAGCTATGTAATGAATTCATAGTCAGGCCCACATGGTTATCTTGCTCCAAGATAAATGATATTTCACAGTCACTCAGGCTTGGCAAGCTGATGCTGCGTGCCACAGCTGTTGTTCCCAACAGGAAGGGAGGGTTTAGGCTGCACTTGAAGTAAAATAAGTAAATAAGCTAAAGGAAAAAGTCTCTCTTCAGGAAGTTATGCCTGACAACAATAGGATATCGGACTAGAAATCCCTGTCTTTGCTGGATTTTCATGGCAAAATGTAATGCAAAATCTGTAATCTCAGTCTGCAAAAACTGTGGCAAGGTTGAAAGAGGCTGAGTGGAAAGATTTCAGTAATATCCTTCACAGTCCACTGTACACACCCTCCCAGCCTCAGAGACCACCTGGGCCTCTGAGAAGAGGATGTAGTGGTGGCTGAAGTGGTTCTTGCCTGGTTGTGAGTTCAAGGTGGGCTTCATGCCTCTACTGATGGCCACATGTACATGAGGCAGCGATGTGTCCCATGAGGCTGCATGTTATGGTCACCTGGCCAGCTGGTGAGAGAGATGATGTTGGCTTTCTTCTCTTCTCTGCAGGCTACAGACTTCAGGCCACCTTAAACATGCCATCTGGTGAGCTATGTGTGGTTGGGATGGATCCCAAACTTTGAAAACTTTCTGCAGGTCGAAGAGAGATACAACTATGGAAAGATATAGGTATGGTGGAGCAGAAGCTATGCTGAATCCTGAAGGTGGGATACTTTGCATGAGAGATGCTTCAGGAAAGCGTTTGTCTTTGGACACTCTGTGAAATGCCATTATCTACTGATTACCTTCCTCTCCATCTCTGGAAAGAATAATAGTCTATTTAATGGTAAGGTCAGTAAGGTTTCCCCTTGACTTTAATCCTCTTGTTTCCTTCCTGTTTCTCATTTATTATTTTTGTGCTAAGAGCGTGGGGATTACTAGCCATAGACTCCTCATTCCGTGTGTGGGCCAACTCAGGTCTGGAGAATGTTATGGAGAATGAAACCTTTGTGACCATGCAAAATGGATCAGGATGGACTAAGTATAACACGTGTTATGTGGTGCCTATGGCAGCATAGTGACAGTAAGTGCAACTAGCTTGTAAAATCCTTGGGTCACAGAGCAGGAATTTTCAGTCTTGGTGGGTCTAATCTGGGTGGATCAGGCATGGATGAGACACATCCAAAGTTGAGATCTTTCTAATCACAGTGTGAGTGCTTTGACCAAAGCAGAAGCTGGGGTATGTCCAACAAAGGTTGTTGGATAAGTGTGTGTGCATTAAACCGATTCCTGAGTCTGCTTCACATGTTACAGGAACATGGAGCCAAATAGACACAGTCAGATTGGCAGATGCTATTTCCTGAAATATAGTAACACTGAGATATTTGCTTTCACTTTTAGCTTGCATATACCATCCTCTCTGGAAAAAAAGGACATCAGATTAAGACTACCCTCTTCTGTAAGTGCAAGAACCAAAAGCTCTTGCCTCTTTTGTCTTCTGTACCTCTAGTCAGTCCACAACTGGCAGTCTCTATGCAGGTTTGCAGTCTAAATTTACTCCAAGGTACTTATCCTACCAAATTAATGCTGTCCTGCTAATTTTTACAAGCGTATTTTAGTAATAATTGCTAGATATCTTCCTTATCATATTGATACTGGAACAGTCTTCACTTTGGTTATCAGACTGCTTTCCATAGCCTTGGATTAATTATAAAACCAGAGATACTTCAGTGCAGAGTTTAGTGTTTCAGCCCGCCATCGTCACAAAGCTAGCATGTGATAAAAGCATAGCTGAATGAAACTGGGCACCATGAGGACGTGTGTGATGACCCTGAGACCCTGTCCCTTAGCACTGCTCGTATCACTGCTTTTAAAATAACGCCACTAAATTCCTAGCTCAAGGGAGGCTTCAAGTTCATTTTTCTCATGAGTCATGTGATTTTAGTTGTTTTTATTTTAAAACAACCTTAAACTTTCATAGTTTTTTCTTTCATTCCGCAACTTGTCTGAGCAATCATGAAGATGTTTGTGTTTACTGACTTAGTCAAGTTGCTTCCTTTGGTAAGGGATTAATTAAGTAACTGGACGATGTAGCCAGCAATCCTGATGGAGTTCATTAGAATCACACCAATAATTGAAGCAGGAAGGAAGAGCTTACAAGGAGTTAGCACAGATCTGGGTCCTCCCAAGCTCCCTCAGGGTGTGTTCTCCTCTGATCTCTGGCTGTAGTGTTTGCAAATCTTTAGGCTCTTGGAGACCATTCCCAAAGTGGCAGGTGGTTACTATATCCTGCATGCAGGGCATCCTTTAGGACCACAAAGATGAAATTTGGATGCTCCCAAAGCAATGAACACTTTTATGCTGGTAGTGTTGTTTTTTAATTTTTTTTTTTTTAATTAAATCTTATTCGAAAAAAATTCTTGATCAATAGAAATAGGATCCAGGGAGTCCTGGCTAAAATCCTGGTGTAAGCTTACAGGTACAAGTGTAGAAATATATTTTGCTTATTTTCTCTCTGGTGTACTCTAAGGAAAAAAAAAATCCATGTGTTTTGACCTCTGCCATATGAACACATGTCTTCCCAGTGCAGTCATATGACTGGGTTTACGAACATGCTGCAGACAGTCCCTCCTATTTCTTTCAAAAACTGTTCACAGAAATTAAGCAGATGAGAAAGTAACTGTAAAACCAGAGCTCCAGGGAGGAGTCTCAAAACCAAAACCAAACATTAGACAGGTGATTCCCTACTATCTTTTAGCAAGACACTATTAGGTGTCTTATTTTTTCCTTTTAATTTTAAGGGAAATTCACCAGCTCCAGCTTAATGAGTAGTTTGTAATTCTTTCAAACAGTAAAATATTCACCTCACTTAAGTGAGGTTCCTAAGCCACTGATAATACATTTGTTTTACAACTTTGTACATGGAATGGGAGACAAAGAATTCCCAAAGTGCAACTGAACGCACTGGATGTGGCTATCCTTGAGGTCCAGTCCCTAGTGAGTCCTGCTAAAACAGGATATGGTCTTAAAACCAGCTAATCTGCTGTTCCTTTTCTTTGTGCTAAGTAAGTTTTAATACAAAAATGGATATAGCTGTCTGCTGTGATGGGAATAGAAATTTAGAATGATCTATTCTAATAATAAATTGCACGCTGATCTTTTTTTTTTTTTTTTACTGCAGCAAAGGCAATTCAGCTTTATCTGATTGGCACTACTTCAAGATTTTTGATGTTCAGCAGGAGAAGAATATACAGCTGCAGAAACCAAAACAAAGCAGAAAACTCTCAAACTGCACATGCTGGAATGGCAAGAAGCCCAACTGCAACAGCTCACCAGACTAATCAGGCACTGGGACACAAATGAATGCTTTTGCTGACTGAATGATACAATGGGTTTTGTTTTGGTTTAATGCCAAATGTTTCACTCTGGATACAGTGTCACAGACTTCCTTGGGACTTATTTAAATGGCATGTATGAACATGGTTGAAAATTTTTGCTGTTAACTCTGCAGCACTCGCACAGATCTACTTTCCCTGTTCCTGTTTCTCTTTTGGATATGGTGGGCATTAAACTGCAGGGAAAAGATGAGATGCTGAAAGAGAATATGTAGAGATTACTCCTTTCTTGTAATGAGCTGCAAGAAAAGTCTACTGATATATACATACTTCACCCTGAAATCTGCAGTACTTTATTTAGAAATTGTTTTCTTCCTTGTTAAATCAAAGAGCCTCACGGGAAGTTGTAAGTTGGGACAATAAACATAACTACAGGAAAAATATCTGAATAATCTAAACATATCTTTTCTCCACTAAGTATACTAATGTGAATATTGGCTTGTGAAGTCAGGCTGAAAGGAGATCTAGATTTGGCAGGGAGAGTTCAGGAATGTCTTTGGGAAAGATATAAGTTCAGAAACCTCTAGGATCACTGGATCTTCTCAGTTTTTTTTTTTCAAACACTGAAATAAGAGCTGGAGAAGTTCCGTGTAGCACCAATGATACACTGCTGATTCATCTCTGGGAGCTCAAACTCATATTGGGAAAGCACTGAAGAATGTCCTTCTGGCTACCTTGATTTAAGATAACACAAAGCATGCTCTTAATTTTAAGCACATAGGTCTCTTTCCAAGTTGAAAGCTTGCTTAAAGGTTTTCCTTATTAGTGAAGACTTCCTGCAAATATTCATATATGGACACTTCTTCTACCACATCACCGAAATTAAGTTTCCTAATTATACTAAGACTCTATGATGAAGCAGTCTATTGAAGAAACTTTTTAAAGATAAGAGGTTAGTGTCGTTTTATGTAACTTCAGTGACTGATATATTAGTCATATAATCTATTCTAGTCTTCTGCATTCCCTCTGGAGTCAAAGGAGGAGATAGAGGTTTCCAGAGAGTGATTCATTCTGTGGCTAAAATTAGGTGCAATGAACTATATCACGTCCAATAAGTTTCTCTCTCCTCTACAGAAAAAACCCCAATATCTTTCTTTGCTGAAATCCAGACATGAAGGATGTTGCAGCATTTCTAGGGATGCTTAAATTTACTATTTGTATTCTGGTACCATTTAATGCTCCTCACAGAGGCCATGCCTCTTGTACTTAGCAAATACAACTGGACAAAGTCCCTGCCTTTATGATGTAAAGGTGCTCGTATGCTTTAGAATAGTGGGCAAGCAAATCAGTGTAACTGATTATATGCACCATGTAGCATGAATAAACACTCTGTGTTAATTAACACTCTGTATCAATATTCCATCATTAGAAAATTCACCTGCCATCACCTTCTGTTGTTTTCTTTTTTTAACTTAAAAAAAATTTGTCAGACATCCTCTGAAATGTCCTGCGTATAGTTTAAATAAATTTAAATAAAGTAGTGTTGTTGCTTATTGTACATACTGCCATAAAAGATTTAATTGCTTGAAAATTACAGTAATTACAGCCAAATAAATTTTAAATTATTTCTTTTACTGTTCATTAATTTTTTTTACACTAATTCAAATCCTGAACTTTCTCAGAAAACATCTACTGTTTTCTAGTCACTGTAGTCCTTATTAATATTCACATCGGTGAGAACGGTTGAGAATGGTTCCTCTCAGCTTTAATACTTTCAGAAATTTACTTAGCAATATTGCATTAGTACTGTGTTAGTAGGTATTTAGAATACAACTTTAGATATGCTTTTTGATAGTGAGATGGAGGTATACATGTTCTAATAAAAGAGTAGAACTTTTTCAAATGGAGCAGGTAACTTCTACTAAGAAAGAGTAATGGCAAATACTTAGTAAGGTATCCTTCTGTTTATTATGTATCAGATAGAAGACCATCTTCTTTCAAGTTTAGAACTGGGAATAACCTCTAGGAAATTGAACTTTACTACCTGCCATTAAATAATACTTTTTTTTTCCTGTTGTACTGCCAAAGTTGCAAAATTTTACTGTACCTAATACTCTAAAATAATTAATTGTTGGGCTGTGAGATCACACATTTGATATCTGTACAAATATTGCTGTGTACTTTTTGTAGGTGCAGAAATAAAGGAGAGAAAGAAGTGCTGAAAGATATCTAAGGGATCTGGACCAATTCCCTTGTAAATTATCTAGCTTAGAGTATCTCAGCAAAAATGTAAAATGTACGAGTGACCTAACACTGTTGTTATTATAAGGGTTAATATTTTTACATTGTCCACTAAAATCAGCATTGACTTACTAGTGAATTCAATAGCAAATTGAATGGCTGTAGGCAGTATCTAGACATTAGTTCCACATACACTAAAAAATTCCAGTATTTATGTTTACAGACAGCTTTTTAACAGTGTCAGGCCAGAATCTTTCAAGTTTTGGAAGGAATGGGGAGAGATTCAGTAATTCCATTTGTGGGTTTATCCTAATGGCAGAAGGAAGACTGAATGTTTCTAGTAATTCTCCATACTCTGCTAGTGAGCTGATATCACAAAATTGCAGTTTGCTGGCAGAGAGTGAAAAATTATTTGGATTCCTTAGAGGAACAGAAGATCACCTATGATGTACTGACAGAAAAAGTTGGAAAAGTTGAGTTTTTTTATCACTGGGCAAAAAAAAAAAAATTATTTAAAAGCATTGTGCACTGCGAATATTATCTAGAAAGAGAAATACATATATAATATTGAGATATGGAGGGCTTTTCTCCATTTAGAAGTCACATTATTTTAACCTAAATCAGGTAAAAATATTATGTCATTTACATTCTGAAAGTAAAAACAGGGACAAATCTGTCAGACTAAAAGCTATATCAATGTAGTCTCTCCTTGTAAAATGTATGCAGGCACAATAAGGAATCACTGCATGTCCACTTCACTCTTGACTCATGTCTTTGCCACAGATAGACATTGATAACCCTTGACTTTTTTTCACCACTCTACATAGTTATCTTCCACTGGGGTCATGGCACAGCAGTGTAGTTAGAGCTCATTATGGACAAGTGAGATCACTGATTTCATGCCCCCAGAGTGAGAAGCCCCTAGGAGTGCTCCAGCTTTCTTGGTAGCTACTCTAGCCACTAAGTGATTTAGGTTATTCCTTGCTTTTTTACCATCGGACATCTGTTTTGAAAAGTGGATTTGATGTTGTGAATGCGGAACACGTGCTACACAGGACATATTTGGGTTAATGTTTGGACTTCCCCTGTCCTCCAGTTTCTTTGATGTGCAGTCCATGTGGGAGCCCATTCAGTATGAGTGGGTCTGACCACCCCGTGGAAAAATGGAGGTTACCCGTCGAACAACCAATGGCTGACCTCACCTCTTCTGGGAACTATGGTGGATTGAGCTAGCTTCTGTGGTCTTGTCAACATTTTGGAAAACAAGAAGAAGCATCATGGAGGACCTTGTTCTTTTCCATTCTGAAAGCGTGGAAGAGAGATACCTTTAACTGTATTGAGTTTATCATTCATACAGGACTAAAGCCTTGCTGCAGAAGTACATGTGTTTAGCTTATCAAAAACAAGATCAAGAGGGAATATGATCATTGCTTGCAAATATCTCCATGAGAAGGAAAAAACGGGTACTAAAAAGGAGTTTGAATCTAGTGAAGTAAAGTTTAATGAGAACTAACAACTGTGCATTTACTCTGTAACAATGCAAATGAGAAAAAAGACACCATTTTTTAACAGTCAAGATTTGGAACAAAGTATGAGAAAAAGTATGATTTTTCATATTTCTTGAAATATTATGCACACCTTGCTAGAATACTTATGAGTCAAACAGAAGTTATTAATTCAATATCATTCTGTGGCCTGAGTGGCCTTGAAGATATTAATCTGTGAATCAGCCAATGAAAATCTATGGCCTGTAAAGGGCAGAGTATCCGACGACATGATCATGATCTCTTTTCTGTCCCTACAGGCCATGGGCTGATGAAACTATCTGTATTAGCTCACTCCAGAGTTTGCTGTTGTAGCACTGCTCAAGAAATTCACTGTAAACCGCCTCCTTGGTTCTGCCTTTATAAGAAGACTGCCTTTATAAGTAGACTTGAGACCTACAAATTAAGTCATGAGCACAGAGTGGGGAGTGTCACCAAGCAAGCTATCGGTGTGACATTTTAAAGCTGCTGGCTGACTGCAGAGTGATATGCAAACGTATACAGAAAGCATATGGGGAGGCAGGAGACATATCAGAGACACCAGCTGGCATTTCAGGTCTGGGACAGCTTCTACCAGGAGAAGAAAATAGATTGCAATTCCAGGCAGAGTGTCTTAACTCTTCTCTCCTTGCCTATGGAGATTTTTATTTATTGTATTTGTACAATCCGAATAATTTATTTCCAAGATTAGTCCTTTTACTGTATGTTACTTCTGGTCTTAATGTCCTGAAGCACAGCTTATTTTCTGTTATCTCATATTGGATTTGAGCTCGGTACTTTGAGCTCAAAAGACTACAGTAACTTCAGATTTATCACTATGTAACTGAAAGTGATATTAGGTGTATAATTTAATAGAAAAACCCTTTCCTGCACAAAAGAGAGAGGGCCAAGTTCTCCACTGATGTAAAACGATAGAGCTCAGTAGGAAATAAAAGAGATTCTGACCTGGGGTTCGGAATACTTAAAAACTACCCAGAGAGGACAATTGAGAAGGAGGATATATTGTTTTCTACTTTATTCCATGACTTCAGCACAACTACTTTTCTCAGCATGGGTCCAAGTCATCAAAGGCTCTCACTGTAGAGTCATTCACTACAGGCTCTCTCTGCTATCCTGCTGTGGACATTAGTGCAATGCCAAGAGCTCTCTTCCACCTGCAGTTATGGCTTCTAAACAGATTGGTGTTCCTTGGCAATCATGACACATTTGTCCTTGCGATGTAACCTCTTCTTCCCTTGTGTGACAAAATGTGCTCTACCAAAAATTACCTTCATGTTGTCACTTTCCCAAAATCCTCTCAAAGGGATGTGGCTTTACCAACAAAATTTTTGCTGACAAAACATATGGTAAACAAAGGGGTCAAGAATGGTTTCGTGTGTGAAAATGAGAAGTAGGAGGTAATCATATGATTTAGTAAAATGTAACAAGATAAAAAGTAATAGTAGTTGATGTGTTGTAGTATGTAGTATTGTAATAAACAATAGGAAATTAGATAATACTGCAGAACAAAGATTAAGTGGGGAAGAGCTCTAGAAAAAAGAGTGGGAAAGAAATTCTCCTTTATTTTAGAAACAGGCAAAGGAGGAGCAGAGATGATGACTGTTCTGCCCAGAGTAAGGGTGCAATAAAGTAAACCAAGCCGCCTCTGAATGAGGTGATCTGTCTGCTCCTGTCGTTCAAGGTGTCAGGAAGCAGGGTAGGTGTGCCAATACTGTGTGGAGGTCTTCTAGAAAGGAAAGCAGCCCTGGCAAAGCTCTGTACTTCCACAGCTGTATTACTTATGGACATAATGCTACTAAATAAACAAGCTTTTCATGGCACCCTCCTCACATAAAGTAGGCATTTTCTATGTGCCCTGTAAAAGGTTACCCATAAGGTTCAAACTGGTCATTCTCCTGAGCACAGTTCAAGTTCAAAGGCAATCACAGAATCACAGAATCATAGAATAGTTTGGGTTGGAAGCCATCCTCTTGTTTAATGTAATCAGAAAGCCAGTTTTGTCTTGGAGCCAAACTTTATGGATACTCATGCACTGAGCCCACTCACCTATATCTGAAATACCTCTCAGCAGTGAGAACTGGGATCCTTCTTCTCTGGTATGACCGCAAGGAATGCAAAATATATTCCCCCCCCCTCCCCCCTTTTTGTTTATAACTTGTGCAGTTCATTCTCTGTGTCTGGTCTGTCTTGCAAATTGTTGTCACCTCAAGTTTTAACACTGTCAGAAATGTTTATCTCATTAGAAGGGCTGGAAAAGCAGTGCAATAAAGTAAAATTAAATTACTACAGTAGCTTGGATATTACTGTCAATGTAGGAAAATGATAGCAACAAGAATGGCTGAGGAAGTTTTACAACTCCCCAGTGCCTAACACTGTAGCAACTATTCAGAACAACTCTTATTTCTTTTTGATATTTGCTTTTAATATCTACTCTTTTTTGGCACCAGACTCATCCAAACCGTGTATTAACTTTACTTGCTTTTATGTTTTGTGAAGTCCTCAGGTGTCCTTGAGTTTTCTAACGTCTGGATGCTATTTATGAGGCATCTGTTTTCAAAGCTGAGGGCACCTGTTACTAAATTCCCTCTGAATTATATGATGTGCTATTCAATTGGGGTTTCTGGAAGGAGCTTGTATCAAAGTAGTGCCATGTGCCCCAGAATGGAGCTGCAGACTCTGGAACCAAATGCCATCCTCTTGGAAAACTCTTTGTAATATAGTGCAGGCGATGATTTGCTAATAGGCTTCAAAGGTCTGAGTTGTAGGTGTGCATTTCACCAGAAAGGGAATATATCCTTGGGAGAAAATGAAGAAAAAGATGGAGACCATTGCAGATGAACTGTCACTGAGGGCATTTGGATGGAAAGGAGACTTCCAAACCAGCAATCTCAATGATGAATTTTGCTATTACTTCTCAAGACTGCTGCTAGTGGATGCCTTCACTAGAAAAAAAAAAGTTGCTTTGTTGAGGCCAAGGCAAATATTATTCCTTTATGTAGAGGAACCTGTTATAGTTTTTCATATATAGTTATGCCATTGCTTATCTAAGTGTAACAATAAAAACTGTCTTGGCAAAAAGCTTGAATCATAATTTGCCTTTTGAAATGCCTTAGATTCCTCCTTTTCCTATGAGAAATTTTTTTTCATATTTTCAAAACTCTTGGGTGTTGATAATTCTCTACCAAACAGTTAGAAATTCCTGTAATTCCTGTCCGTGCAGAAGTACCTGAAGACAAAAGAAATAAATAACAAGACCCCAAATCACTGAAACCTTTGAAGGTAAGATTATGTCTGTAAATATGGCAAAAATTCATCAATCCCCACATTATCTGTTCGGTTTGCTGAGAAAATAGTCAATTAGGATGTAATGTGCAAATGAAGTGAATGTAATTACACACTTTATGCATGCAAAAGAATAGTTGTATATGCGCATCAGTCACTCAACTATTTCTGCTGCTTTTCTGCATATGTAGGTCCAACACATCACATTCACAGTGGGACCAGGTTCCAGTTCTGGGAGACTTGTTCTTTCTTGCGGTACCATAATCTAGAGGCCAGAAGAGCAGCCAGCATCTCTTAGCATATATTATACAGTTCAACCCCTCTAAGTGCTGAAGACTGACATGTAATTTGCCCACTCGTATCTCACCTGAGTGCCTGCAAATCAGTCATGTCCAGAATCATACATATGCTCTGTGGTAGCTTAGCACTGTGATAACAGCCATTAAAATTTACAAAAGCTGAAGGCTCTGCTTGGTGCTCTTTAATACAGTAGAATATGCAGCCACTTGATATATAAAAATATCTGGTCAGAAAGATAAAGAAAGAAAATGTCTCATAGCAAAAGGAGTGCTGAAGGTTCTTTTTAATGTTTCTTCTGGATTCTCTAATGTGTTGTCCATTTGGTGAAGTAAGCCAAGTGCTTGCTGACTGCGTTCAAGATGTCCTTGGAAACGAGAGATCATCTCATTGTTTTTTCCTGTTGAAGTAAACAAACATTTAAAAAGCAGATCTTTGCTTCCAGTACTTTTTTTTGGAGATGATCCATGAAAGGAAGGACCAATAGTCAAGTGGATTCCCAGAGACAAACCAGCTAAATCACTCTAAAAAGCTGCACTTCCCCTTAAGGTATCTGAAACGATAGTGAAATCACCTAGCAGTTTCCTTCCTAACTTCAACATGTTTATCCTCCTGTGCTTTTGGAGCCTTTCCCCATTTCAGATCATAAGTCTGTTTTTCCTCTATCCATTAATTTGTCATCGGCTGTTAGTTATTGAGGCTTGGCTCTGTGTTGGATACTAATAATGGTTCTGCATATATGTAACACAAAAGTATTGAGTAGGATGTAGCTATCATATTGTTTATTCAGAGCCTCACCTGAGGGTTTTTGCTTAATTGAGAACTTGTTTGTCTGCTTTCTTCTGATATATTGCTGTATGCTTTCTGAAACCTTGGAAATCTGTATCTTCATGAGCTTGTTGATCCCCAGCTAGCCAGTGCCATTTGCAACTACCTGATATTTTAATTGTTTCAACTGGTACACTTAAGATTTGGCTTCTCCGAACTGAGTATCTGATCCTGCATATCCTGACCAAATACTGGGTTTTTTTTCCAAATAGTTGACATTAATTGTACTGATCCAGAATCAAGGCTAAGAAAAGCATGGATAAATAAAACTCTCAGTTTTTCTAGGCCCTCATGCTGTGTTTACCAGGAATGATTTCTGTGTACTTGCAATGCTTAAATATTACATCTTTGGACTTCTGCACACTAAGCCCCTGGTCGTTTTCCCTGCTGTTACTGATCTCATTCACCACCTGCTTATGGATAGTCATGTATCAAAGATCCTACTGAAATCCAGGTCACAGCCACTTCTCTGCGCTTCCAAGGATTCTATATTATTCCTTCAAAACCATGCATTAGGTTTTTTCCAAGTGATGTACTCTTAAAGATCTCTGCCCAATAAATGTCTTAACTTTCCTGGTAACACATCACTTCAACTTAAGATTGGAAGGTTACTTCTTAGAGAAAAATTAGTAATATGAACTTATAATTAATGTTTTGTCCTCTGTGACCCAGTTTTGAAAGTTGGAATAGTTGCACTGTCCAACTAGGTCTCACCCCTCTGCTGATATTGAGCACAAAGGGAAGTGGCTTGAGCCCTTAATGCAGCCTCCAGGTCCTGGGGAATGGTGGCACTTCCAGAGCCCACGTTTATTCACAGCTGCCCCATGTTGATTCCCATCAGGTCAGCAAAGAAAAGTAGGACAAAACACGACAATAACCTGTACACAACTTCTGTTTCTGCCTGTGGATTGTCTGGGATATGTCAACTCCAAACTTTTGGCTGAGATTTTTGTTTTTCAAGTTTGAATACTGACAGATATACCAATCGTGTTGATTCATTTTGAGACTAGGAGAAAGTAATAGGTGTTTCCAGGCCATGATTCATCTAATTCTTTTTAAACATGTAATTTAGGCTATGACAAATTGCAACTGAGAAATTCCTATTTCTGTTCTCTCTCCATAAAGGGAGTCGAGACTACCTACTTTAGATATGGGTGCTAACCCTGAAAACTTTACAAGTTAGGTGATGTGCATCTCACCATCTGCAATGTGACTCTCACCGTCTGTGTCTATATTGCTCATTGCTTTTTGGCAATATATATATAATATAATAATATAGACTAAATCTATATTAGGTGCTGCATTAGGTTGTCTGAATGTGGTCTGGAAATGTCAGCTAGGATTTGCAAATCTATATATGCAAATATATTAGGCACAATAAAACCACAGTGACTGACATATTACAATTTTTTTTAAAAAAGGATTTTACTGGATTAGAGGTCTTTAAATAGTCTGGACCTTGCTTCTTTATTGTACTCATTTTTAGTAATATATCTGGACTAGGTTTTTGTTTTTGTTTGTTCCCCCCCCTCCAGGTAGCATGTCCCCATAATCTGTGAACAACAAGATGGGGGGGAATCTGGTGTGGCTGGACAAACATTTTTTTTTACATCTACGAAAAAGGAAATGACTGGGTTCATCATTGATGGGACAATACAAGGAAGCTATTTGAGGTCTTTAATAGGAAGATGTGTTTCCCTAGGCCCCAGGAAAAATGAGGTGATGCTTTGTGCATTTCGTATCAGCCCAGCAGCAAAGAGAGGAAGCAGGAGAAATTGAGTCTGGCAGACTTGTGGGCAGGTGCTGAGGAACACTGAATAGTTAAACATCACAGGGCATTTTCCTGTTCCTATCCTCTGTCCTCAGTTGTGAAAAAAACCATGCTCAGAGGAAGAGATACATAGGGACTCTGTGAGACAGCAAAAGAAAATTGAGGGAGGCTGATATGATGAAACTCATATCAAGTAGGTATCAACTTAGAGAAAAGGTGATTCAGTGATTCCATCCTCGAACAGAATAGTATTTTGCATGTAATTCTGCAGACGTATAGCCCAAATCTTTGAGCTTTTTCTTTAATATTCTGCCTGATGCAAGAGAAATCATGTTATCCTGGTTCCAGTTGGGCTAGAGTTAACTTTCACCTGAGCTGAGAATGGAGCTAGAGCTGGTGGCCCCTGTGACTGGGGGATACAGCTGGGATAGGTTACTAATTAGCCAACCGCTGGGATAGTTTACCCAAATTAGCCAAAGGGCTGTTCCATACTGTGGGATGCCATATAAAGTGGGGAGGATGGGGAGGGTTAGGTTTTGCTATTCAGGAGAAAGCTGGGTATCAGGATCTGCTGTGAGTCACTATACTGTAAATTATATGCTTAAGTATTTTCTGTTACTGGTTTTGGTTTTTTTTTTTTTTTTTTTTTTTTTTTTTTTTTTTTTTTTTTTTTTTTTTTTTTTTTTTTTTTTTTTTTTTTTTTTTTTTTTTTTGATCTCTGTTTTCTCTTCCTCTGATGTTCTGTTCAACTGTTTTTATCTCAACCTATGAGTTTTGCCTGCCTTTCTTTCTTTCTCAATTCTTCTCTGCGTCCCACTGGAGGTGTGGTGGATGGGAGGGAGGAGAGGGTGGTGAGTACACCAACTGTGTGATATTTTATCTGCTGAGTTGGGCTAAACCATGACATCTGTTTATTAAAACTGTGGAGTGTAACCTGGGAGGGACATGCAAAGACACTGGAGATGAAGGTAAGAATTCAAACTAATTCTAGTATGTTGGAGACATGGTTGGGAAAAACCTGGAATGACCTACTATAAAAATGGAAAGTATGAGACACCAGAGTGAGAAAGGAAAAATCAAGTGCATGAACAGAGGATGGGGAATAGGTAGCAGCTCTTCAGAGACCTGTAGAGTTTTAACAGTTGAACAAGTAATGTCTTGGTCATGATGTCATGGGAAAAGCAAATGTATAAGCATGAGTATCACCTGTAAAATGTAGAAAGTTATCTGAGCATTGACAAGGCTTTAGATGAACTCCCATGTATAGCTTTTTACACTACACTGCAAAAAAAAAAAACAAAAAAAAACAGCTGGAGAGAGTTCAGGGCAGACTGAGCAAATGATCATTGCTCTAATAAACATGACCTGTGATAAAATATTAGGAGAAAAAAAAAGGTGATTGAGGCCCTTGGCCTAGAGGAAAGATGCTTGATTGGAGAAATGATCACAAATATACAAATACATGTAAAGTTGCTGTTTTCCATGGTTGCAGAGCTGAGACAAGAAGCACCAAGACCAAAATGCAGTTCTAGTTTAGAGGGCTGTGTAGTCACTTGATGATGACAATATTATGTGATGTGAAAGCCCATATTCTACCTGCCAGTGTCAATGGAGAAGAAAGTTTGTTACTAATTCTGTACCTAGGTTCTGTTCTAAACATTTAATTGCCTTCTCTTAATTTGGGCCTGAAATAATGTTTATATTCTACCCCAACATCTAGAATAGTAGAGAGAGAAAAAGATAATAATAGAAAAAAAAAATTACAATATGAGGAGAAAGCCTAAATAATCTCGGATCAAGACAGAAAAAATACTCTTTTCAGCATGAACATTTTTAATTTGCATATTTGTTTAAAAGAAATAATTTCTTCCAGCTGCAAGTTTGAAAGCTTAAAAAAAACCCCCTAAACACTCAGTTCTTGATCTGGGTAGTATCAAAGGAATTAATTAATTCCACTTGGTTAATTAATTTGGTTTGATTGACTTCAGCATTGCAAGACAGGGTAGCATATTAGATTAGATTCCCTGGATATGTATTAAGTAATAATAATGACAATAACACAATCTTGTACTTCTTTTTAAATATTTGTGGAGAGTACTTTAATGCCTTAATTTAGAAGTGGGTGTTTCTATTTCCAGATTGTAGCTTGCTTTAGTTTGCTCTGGGATTTGGAGGATGAAACTGAGAACTATCACAAACTGTGCTCAAAATGAGAGCCTGTATGTGGGAGGTGAGGTAGATCATATTAGCATATATGTTGAAGAATCTCTCTGTGTCAGCAGGAGCTCTGGGTACATGCATTGAGAAGAAAACACAATGCAACTGAAGTAGAAAGGTAGCAAAAATCCTTAGGAAAGGCCTTGACTGTCTTAGGTCTTGGTATTTACAATTCCATCACAATATTTTTCTTCCCTTTTTCCATCTCCTGCATCTCTGACTCATTCTGCACCATATAATGTTTTCCAAATTATTATTGCGTTACTATTTACCCCCTTTTCTTTTCCCTTGAACTGTACTTGAACCTTTTATCGTGGTGAGGCCCAAATACAAGAGCCTGAAGTGAAACTGCAATAAGAACAGCTGCTGGAATCAAGTCAATGTAAAGGAAGGGGTCAGGATGATGTCCTAGGATCCCTAACACTTGCACTGGCTGCTGCTTCTCCTCTTGTACACCACTGAGAGGAGCTTTGCAATCACTGAGATAGGAAGGAGAGCTTGGTGTCTACTGCTTGGCTCCTGATTTCCAGGAAGAGCAAGAGGAAGGGAAACAGCAGTGCCTAGATAACCAGCTAGACAATCAGCCAAAAATGTCCTTATTGTTTTGTCATCCCAGTTTCTTCCCTGTGCAGCTCTGGGATCCCAGCCAAAATTGGGGCTAAAATGCCAGAGCAAGCAGAGGGACAGTCATCCCATCTTCCTGAGGATGCACAACTGCATCCCTGGCTCCACAGGACGACAGTCCATTATGGATGCAGCCCCATACAGCCTTCCACTGGAAGATATCTTGAGGCAGATGTCAGTGCCGTTGTTCTTTAATTGCTGTTTAGATATGTTCCTTCAGAAAGAGATAATGGTTTACAGAATTTAGACCTGTACTTCCTCTCTGGAAAGCTATCTCCTCTTCCTTTCTCCATTCCTAGCTCTGACCTTGCTTCATTACCTCTCTCCATTACTCATTATACCTGTTTACTCTTTTCCTTGTACCTGGTTCCACTTCTTTCTGTTCCTGTTTTTTTTTTTTTTTTGTTCTCAAGAAAAAAAAAGGAGAACTCTTTGTATTCCCTGAAGCCTCCTTATTTCTTGTTTAAAGTGTCTCAGCCCCTCCCAGAGACTGGATTTTTCTTCGCAGGAGAAAACAAAAGATCTAGCATCCTTCCGCTATCTCTGAGCTAAGGCATCCTGGAAGAGGCAGGCTCAGATAAACACATATTCATCTCCAGTGCTCCCAGATGTAGCTCCAGTCTCCTTTATGGGAGCAAGATAAGACAATTTTGTGTGAGAGATGAATATCTGTAAGCAGCATTGAGAACTAGAGCTCTAGTCACCAGCAGAGGAAAAGATTGCTTAAGCCCTCAGCTTCTGTTGCAGACTGTCCTCTCATGAATCAGAAATGCACTGGGAGAAGTGCATCCCTCCAGTGCTGTTCTGTAGCACATGATGTCTTTCAACAGCTGAAAGGCCAGAAACAGAAAGATAAACTCGCTTTTGTAATACATGGGAGACTTTCAGATAGCCTGGATGCACATGTAAGCAGTAGGTAGGTGGAGGATTCACACAAAGGCTTGTGAGGAGAAATTTTAGTTTTGATGTCCGTGGGCCTGAGCAAACCCTGCATAAACATTGTGGAGGAAAACCATGCCACACATCACACCCACAAGCCCTGGTCTCATGTGACTGTTACAGGAAGGAAAATACATTCCAGCAAAGGTCTGGTCATGGCACCCTCTCTTGGGAGCGTTTTATATTGTGACTGATCAAGGCCACAGCAGTCCTGTTCTTACTAACCTTGACTAGGAAGAAGGACTAGGACTAGTGGCTGATGCTAGTGCTGCTTCAGCAAAAGGGCTGAAAATCACTCTGGGATGGTTGTGGCTGTGGCTAAAATGAGTCTGCAGAGGTGCAGGAAAGGAAGTCTAGTGAGGAATGTGAGTATTAATGTCCCAGTGGGGAGGTAAAGGAGAGAAATGAAGTCCAAATGCCATTCAGCTGCTTTGTGTTTTCCTTCTTTTGGAAAAAAAAAGGAAAAGGAAAAAACAAGGAAAGAGAAGGTGACCCTTGTGATGGAATCCCTATGAAATCACCAGGGCACCTGGGAAGGATAAGGAGAATGTTTTTCTGACAGCAAAGAGAGGTACATAACCTGTTTTCTGTGGTATTAATTTAACAGTGAAATTTCAGCAGTGAATTCTCTTTTCAGAAGGTTCAGGCTGTTTACTTTCACGTAAGGCTGCCTCTCCTCTCATGTTATCAATGCCAGAGGCCAAATCCTGAGCAGTTTAAAAAAAAAAGTATTATTTTAAGCTATTTATATTTCTAGGCATGATTTTAAGGCAGGACTGGCTAGCCCACAGAAGAATCAGTGAAGTGCAAACTTTCATATCTAGGAAATGAGTTGGGTCAGGTAGAAATCAAGCATTGTTAGTGCTTGGCAGTTGATAGCCAGTCTATGTGCAATGGTTTCCTTGCTGTGACTGCTCTCTGGTGTGAATTCATGTTGGCAGTTTCAGAAGGAACGAATAGGTCAAGTTGGCTGGGTTCTGTTGTTTGTGACACTGAATCTCTGACACTTACCTGAGGGACTGGCCCCTGGTCCCAGTATGTTTGTGCTGCTGTTCCCCTGGTTAAAGAAAGACAGCATGGGTGTGGTAATAAGAGCCGAGAGTGGCCACTGCCAGCAAGCATCTTAGCCTCCTTTTTGCTAGACTAAACAAGTGCAGATCCTTTAACCCCTCTTTGCATATTGTGTACTGTAGGTCACTGTTCTGCTAGCCGTGAGCGGCTTGTTTTTAGCTACCACTTCATAAAATATAAGAACCACTTCTGATAGGGGATTGATGGTAAAATGCTTAGATTTTGAAGGTAAACCTTAGCCATGTAAGGCACTGTAGGAAGTTATCACATAATTTCACCTGCTGGGCTCAGCTGGAGTATTAGCTGAGGATGGACTGACTTTATACTGAGTCAATTTGCAAATTCTCTAAGCAAAGAAAGATGCTGCAGCATTTATATTGTACATGTGTTCTACACGATATTCAGAGCTTTCAGATACAAGAAGGAAAGAACTAAACCTAACATTTTCCCTTTAAACTGAAGGTCCTGTTGTTTACAATTCATTTTTAATGTAATTTAAAGGCAATTTACTTCAACAGCTCACTTGTGAAACCATTTATTCAGGACAAAACCATAACACAAAGCACTGAGGACAAGGCAACTGAAATGATCCTCCCACTCGCTCCCTATTAGCAAGAATATTGGCTTCTGATCCGCGTCATAGGCTTGGATACCTTGCAGATAGTGTTAATGTTCTGGCTTTTGTGGTGCAGAATTGATTTTTTTAAAGACTTGTATTAAATTTCTTTGGATTTCTGTTTTAAAAGCATGATGAATCAGACTACTCAACAATGTTGTTTTGTGTGTGTGTTTTTGTCAAGGTTGAATCTTAGTTTCCTGTCTGAATGCACAAGTTGTAATTTCTTCGACTTTTTTAACAAATACACTCCTTCATTAATTTCCTCTTTTCCAAAATAACTGCCAAGTCATCCTATGAACTTGTTACTTGACCATGTGTTTGTTCATTTAGAGATGAGGGAAGTGGGAGAAGGGAAAACTGTCTTCTCTTCTAACATTTAGTCTCAAATATTTATTTTTCTATAAAGTAAATCAAGCATGAAAAAAATAAATTGTTTAAAATTAATACCAAAAAGTCAAAAGTCTTTTTTAAAACATATTTTAAAACCAGTTACTTTCCATTGGAAACTCCAAAACCAGAAAAGTGTCTAGCAGTGTTGAGAGTTGTGGTTGTACCCATGAAATGAAAACAAAGCAAACCCTTCATCAACAGCAAACCAGACTGCAGAAAATTCCCTCTCCATGGAGTTATGATAATCTTTCTTTTGGCACTGTGGATACCCTGAGATAAATTATTCAATGAACTAATATTTGAGGAAGCAAGAAAAAAGGCTAGAGAGTAAACCAAGCAAATAACCTGCATGAGCAAACAAAAAAAAGTATCCTAATAGGAAAACAAATGTTATTCGACTGACCAAATTTGGCTTCTATGTGAGATGGCAGATCTGGGCTCCCACTGACTTCACAAGGAGAATGTCACCTTGTGGTGTAGGAAGCAGCAGCTCTGCCTCTGGTGATGCCTTGAAACTATCCAGGATCTTGTGACTGAGATGCATGTCCAGCCAAGTTGCAGTGCAGAGTTTTGACTCCACAGAAGTGCTGCTATAAGATGAAGTCAAGCAAAAGAAAAAAGCTACAATTTTTACAGATATGATTCATTCCAAGGTGTTACATCACCTTCTACATTCTCATTTTGAGCACTCTTTTAATGAAGATCTGATTCATGTCCATGTTAATGCTGGGTCTGATCAGAGCCCTGCTGTAACATAGGGGACACTGGCAGTAAGGAAATAGTTAACCCGTAGAGGGAGCTCAGGAAATGAGAGGAAGGGCTTTGGATCCTGCTTTCAGTAATAGCCTGCACTTCTAGCTGAGGCAGATACGCTTTTCCTGATGGTAGCACTTTTCTGACCACCTCTCCTTTGTGCTTGTAGAGAAGGGGAAAAGCAGACATGTATGGAGTCACCACGTCTTGAAAAAAAGAATCACTTCAGGACTAATTAATATCGCAAATCAAGGAGGGGGTGGCCTGTTGAGAGCAGGAGCTCCAATGCCTGACAAGATCCAAGGAGGAACAGGATTGCTATTAGCCAGAAGAAGGGGTGAAAAATAATCATGAAGAAACCCCAAGATCCATTTTCGTAGACTTCCAGTGGAAATATTCTGATAGATTTTGATGGAACTGGTTTGCTAATATTTATGAAGTCAGGCAAGACCTCCAGATGGAAGCTGCTCTGATTTTCAAACAATACATTCCTGTTTTTTAACAAGAAAGCAATGATAGTTGCTTTATGGTATAATTTTGCTACATTTCAATTGATTCCACAGTACAAGTTTTTCTAAAATTTTAGTGAGAATTTATTAAATTTTTCCTAATGTGAAGCTGTAGTAAACACACTACTTATCTCCTGTTTGTCTGGTATGGACAGTGCCAAAATAAGTATTTTCTTAAGTTGTTGAACTCAGTCTTACTCTTTGGGTAGTTAATGTTAGAGTTCAATAAGTCTCTTACTAAACTGCAAATTTTTCTGTTCCCTCAATGATATAGTGTACTTACTGCCATGTTCCCCAACTCTTGAAATTATGATGACCTACAATGAATAAAATGTTTTTCAAATTATGAATTTCCCTACTTCAGATATCCAGGGAGCTAAAGGAATAATGACTCTTTGATTCCAAGTATTTTTTCCCATGGGTGTGTGTTCTCTTAGAGGAAAACAAATTTGATACTGTTTTGAGTCCTTAAAATGACTCCGCTGTCAAGTGCAGATAAGTTCTGGTTTAAGATGAAAAGGCGTCTCTCACCTTTACACTAGAATAGTCTAGCCCCCATAGCGAAGATCCCTACACTTCAACCCCTGCCTATCTCTTTAATCTCCACTTGAATCTTCTGCAGGCATGTTTCTTTTAGCCATTATTTTCTCCTAAGAAAGCTGCATGTTTCACACTAAATTTTTCATGAGGCATCTCCCAATACACTTCCAGAGAATCAAGGCCTGAGGTTTCTCTGTCCTCCCTGCATGTGCCCTCATCCTTGTTATCTGAGCTTTTCAAAGTGGGAACTGGTCATTCTGATTTCCTGGAAATGCAGTTCATTGTTGTGAGAATACCGTTTGGGGAAGAATATTAAATTAAATTAAGGGTGATGACACATTTATTCCATCATACTGCTGAGATGTTTGGAATAGACATCTTGGAACTGGCAAAAAACAGGTCTTCCATCTCTAATATAATTATGGCTAAGACTTTAGGCTGTGCTGAAACAAGGTGGTTGTCTACTTATTTAAATAAATTCAATAGTGAAGGCACCCAAGAAAGCAAAGGTTGCCCCCAACAGCTTTCAGCTTTACCTGATTAACTGCTATTTTCTAACATAAAATATTTATATTCAGGTAGCAAATCAATGAAGCCAGAAAATGAATTTTCACTCATACTTCATGTGTGCAAACATATACATATTCCCTCACTACAAAAAGCTTCCACATCAAGCATTCCGTATCATACCATACACATTGGTGGGAAGCAAACTTCAGCTCATGCTATTTTTGCAGAGAATGCCTTTCCTCTGCTTTTATAATAATGAGGAAACAGCTGGTTACTGAAGCTGTGGCATTGAGAGAAATGAGCAACTTGGGCAGACGGGTCCTTTTACATGTAGCTTGTTGCATTTTTAAATCTTTATTTTCTTCAGGATGAGTCCTTTTCTGTTCTCCCCTCCATGCATGTGCGCACAGGGTTATGTTCCTTTCTTCTGCACTTGATTTCGGGGTCACACAGCTTAGATAGGTTCTTGTGCTGCTTTAATGATTTTGGAAGGTACTGGCTCAAGTAAACAAAACTAGCAAACAGCAGAGGGATGAAAGGAGCTGTGCGGTTACTGGTGTGGAACACGGAGCACTTCCACAGACTAGTTCCTGTGCATAACAAAGGGGCTGCTGTGTGAGCTTCTGGAATGAGATATCTGTTTATCTCAGAAAAAGATTAAGCCCTGGCTGTAAATTTTTTTTTTCCTTCTTCCTAAAATTGTAGAGAGGAGGTGTCAAACTTTGTCTGAAGTGTGTGTAAGAAGTGCTGTTTCACAGGACATGTGGCTTTGTAAATCCTTAGTTGCATTTTTCCCTACTCCATTTATTGTGGTAAACAGTTTGACAGTTTCCAGCCTTGTCAGACTTATCTCACACCTACACTCTGTACGTGCAAATCTCTGTTCAGATGCAGGCTTAAGCATATTTTAAGGCAAGTCAGCACTGACCTAAGAATGTGAACACAAAAGTAAAAGCCTCTGCTTTCTTTTTACTGTATACCTACCACCATGTAGCTCATTTGCTTTTGCAATGTAAGAACACCGACAATGTTAAGTGATCCAGTCAGCACTGGGGTCCTTTCTGTACAGAACTTCATAAAACATACCAGAAGAACAAATGGGGGAGTATAGGACACCTGGAGCTTAAATTGCTTTGTGTACAGGCAGGATGCGCTGCCTTGTATCTTGTGTGTGGAGCTGGTTAAAGGATTATATAAGCTGGCTTTTTGGCCTGCTGCCTGAATCATGATGTGTGCCTAAGCACTGATTTTGCTGGATAGCAGTAAGAAATAAGTTTGTGAAATGTGAAGACTTTCCAGTACAGGTTTCCCTTTCTCATGTGCACAGGGTGTTCAGCTCAGGAGTTAGGGCTCAGGTCTCTCTGTTAACTGAAGTATACTGGAAGCTCCTTCTGCATCTGAAGAGAAGTGAGGATTGCTGTTGCCGCTGCCCAGACATCCAGTCCTGCAGGTGACATGATCATTTGGTTTGCTTTGGTGAAGAAAGGACATGCTCTGCCATGCATGCTACGTGATTCTCTTAGTAAAATTCTTGAAAGCTTCATGGCATTATACATGTGCTACACAATATCACAGGCAAGCTTGTTGCTAGCTTTTACTGAAGTTACAGAGGTGAATACAAATCTACCCGTTCCAGGAGACAAGTGTTGGTATCTTCACCATTCTGAAAGGAAACCCTTTCACAGACATCGACCTATACACAGAGGGAGAGATGCTCTTTCCTCTTCCTTTAAAGCCATTTATTTTATCCAGGAGCAGAGAAACATTTGGCTGAAAAGAAGCTGGTTTCAATTATTGCTGCTTTTATAACAATGGATCTTTAACATCTGCTAAGCCAGGTCAGTCCCACTGAACAGCACGCTGTTCTGTTCTTAAAAGAAAGAGTCCCTGTGCTCTCAGTAAATATGCAAGGGCTGCATCTGAAAAAGCCACAGGCCTGCAGAAGGGACCATTGTGTAGTATGACCTCTGCTGTAACACAGATTGTTGAAATACCTCAAATTAAGTCCTGTTTGGATGAACAATATCCCCTGATTTTTAGAAAAGCAAGTTACTGCAAATCTGCCCCAGTCACTGGTGGGGTGTTGCAAGGGTCAGTTACTCTCAGGAAGACCTCTGCTTTAACAAATAAAGCACATTGTGTTTCTCTGAGCCTATTTCCTTTACTGTTACTAATATATATACCATGGTGTCCTGGACTGGTATCACTGTCTATGTGATTGTAATTTTTCAATTTGATCATTAGACTGGTTGGCTTCTGAAGGGCTGGAACTTTATTGCAATATAAGAGAGATCTCTGATGGAATAGTTTGGGAAATTGTCATATTTTGAGATAGTTCTTCAAAATCTTGGACAGATATCATAATTGATGCCATTTTGTTCTTTTTTTAACTCTTCTTTCTAATCTTGTGCTTAATAGCTATTCGTTTCCTCCAATACTTTTGCTAAGGGGTGCTGCAGATGCAAAAAGATTTACATGGGTGTGTGGGTTCAAGACTGAATAAGTTTGGAAGAGAGAACCTTCAGGAAAGTAGGCGTACAACATAGACTCAGAAAATCCCCTGAGCTAAAGTAATTGGAGGTTAAGAAGTATTAGGGAGCAAGCATCAAATATCCTTGCCTTGTTCTTGTTCTCTCCTAGGAATTCACTTGAGTTCAGTGCTGGGTTCCGGCTAGAGACACTGGCACTGGATCAGTAAGACTTTTCTTATGTCTTTGCTTATGGTGAGTGCTCATCCTAGGGTGGAATGTCATCCACACAGATTATTTTATTTCATTTTCAACAGGGCTGTAGCATAGACTGTTCAGCTTGCATTCTTGTAAAATTTGTTGCAATTACCTTCAGTGGTGTCTTGGCACACGAAGCTATTAGAAAGAAGGTCCAATAAGAGATGTGTAGTTAAAAGTTGCATAGATGCAAAAATAGCAAAAGATTACCTAGCTAGTTAGGTAGCTGGTGCACAAATAAAAGTGCACATGATTATGTGCAGAGTGTAGTTAGGCCACATCTTTACCAGTATATGGCAAAGCTGACTATCGTGAACAAAAAAGCACTAGTAATAGGTCATGTGGAGCTGTTGTCTCTGTTAGGAAATTAAAAACTTGGATGTGAGTTGAGAAAACAATGAGCACTGCCAGTCCTATCACTTTGGAAACGTGGCCAAGTACAAATACTGAGCACTGGGAGGATTGCAGGCTTGATTGGAAGCTTGACTTTATGGAACTTTTTTCTTTTTAGTAAACATATGAAATGCAAGCGAATACAGAAACATTTAAATGTAGTGCATTACAAATATATTTTGTGACATTATCAGATCAAAAGAAAAAAGTACACAAATAGTTATTTCTTTGCATTCCTGTTCTAAAGAAGAGTAAGCAGCTCTTTAGAATCCATTTGCTGTGGTAAATGACTGAAAATATTTTAAAGCACTTTTTGGAAACTTTCTTTACAAAGCACCTGTTTCAGAATCAAATAAAGAAATTGAACTCCATGGAAATGATGAACGTATAATCTGTATCATTCCAGTTCTACGAAGCACAAGAACCGTGGAAACCTTTGTACTGTGTGCCTTATAAAAAAAGATGGTGAAAGAAACCTTGGACTCAAGATATTTGTGCCCTACATTGCTACAGGGAAGGAAAAAGATGAATTCCCATGATCCTGTTTTTACAGAGGTAGGAACAGTAGCACAAAGCAACCATGAAACTTGCTGAGTGACAGAAGGAAACTGACAGAGTCAGGAAGGAAATCCAAACTGTTAAGAACTCCTCACCTTGGCATCCCTCTGCTTTATGAAGATCTTGAACATGCAAACAAGTTCTGAATTAAATTTGTCATTTTCAGTGTGTGACATGGGACTAGCCCTGGGTTACCTCAGTTGGAACTGTCTTCTAGCAACAGCTCTCTTGTGCCAGTGTGCATCTGAGCTGTGCTTTTTCTATGTTTTCTTTGAAACACATTTTTCCCTTCAGTTGTAAGGACTAGTTAATGACTCCTTTGTTGAAAACATGGGCTTGTGGCTCAAGCTTTGGCACAAACAATTACCAAGACAATTAGCTAAAAAGTTTTAATCAGCAGAGATTTGCCTGTAGAAACATGGCTACTTCCAGGCTAATCAACTTGCAGTAATGATTGAATCTGCTAATTATGTAGAGAAGTACTTAAACTAGAAATCTTGCCCAACGCTAAACTTCTAACTTTTCAATACCAGTGTTTATTACACATCACAGCTCTTCAAGCTAGATTTCTTACTCAAAAGCCTGACAAAGACCGGTAGTCATGAGCAGATGTTGATTACATGCTCTTCTCTCAGGTTTGCCTAAGAAAATAGGATAGACTTATGAAAATCATGGCTTCATAACACTGACCTGTGCTTGTTATTTTCAAGAGATTGCAGGGAGTTCTTTTCCCAGCTCTAACAGCTGGGAAAAACTTCACCCATTATTTCAAATGTTCTGTCTGTATTGTGTGTTCCTGACTTCCTCCTTCACATCTTTCCAGAAATTTGGTCTGCAAAATCCAGTCACTAAAAATGAGCTGTATTCCATTAGCTATGATGGAATGTAACCTTTGTGAATGACCAAAAGTAAAGCGATCACTTGTTCATTTATCATGTGCAATTCTTAATGAGAAAAAAAAATCTAAATAGAGAGCTAGGATTACATGTTTTTGTAGACCAGGAATGTTCCATGAAGATCTGAACTTTGTGTACACTGTTTGTGTTTTAATTAGTGCTGTGAGGAAACGTCTGTTTCACTGTGGCAGTAAATTATGTGATTTAGAAATTAAATTTTGCTCCAAATAAAATTTGTTGAAGTTTCTCAGGGATGTAAATGTTAGTTCAGGGTCAACTAAATTTTTGCAAACCTGTTTTTAGCTCAATGCAACATTTCAAGTGCTCCAGGTTTTGGGAGAGTTTTAACTTGTTATTAGTTTAGTTTAATTTGGTGGTTGGTTGTTTTTTAAGAAATTTCTATCAATATACATACATTCCCACCTAATGTTTCTATCTATCTGGATGAATTATTATTTCTGAAGGAAAACACAGTATGCAAGATTTATTTCTTGAATGATTCTGGTTTTGGATCTTGTTTTGTTTTTTTTTCTCTCATCTGTAAAAGAGGAGTTAATATAGTTTGAGAACGTGCTCTGAATGAAGGGCAGCAAGTAGCTACCATATTTCACAGGACGAAACGGGAAAGAATTAATCTCAGCAAGCCCCTGTCCGTCTCCCGGTTGTGACTGACACCATTTGCTGAAGTTATTTCCAGACACACAGTCCACAGTGCCATGAGATAAGTCTGTCACTCAACTGATCTCACAAGGCAAATCACATTAATAATCCCACCCTTTAGAAAAGTGTCCACAGTATTTTTCTTTACCTCTGGTACAAAAATATCTAACATATAAAGCATTATATTATTAAAAAGACGTGGAGTTTTAAACAGATGTTTGACAAATCCTGCATTGAATTACTCCATTGACCTCTACAGTGTCAATAGTCAAACAAGGGTTGGTAGTAGTTGTGCTGTAGTGATTCAGTATTAATACAATTCCATTCATTATTGCTTTCACTGGAACACAAGAGATGTGGCTGGCAAAGACATCTGCCTCTGAACCCAGCCTATGTTGTTATAGACAGCAATGTGATATAATTCCTTTAAGGAATTTATTAGTGTCTGTCTTAAAATTATTTACCCATAGTCTTGGAAGCTAGTTCTACAGTCTTACTAACCTAGTGGGTAGGATGTGTCTGCTAATTTACAACTTTAATTTATTCAAGGCAAGCCTGTGTCAATGTATTAATGGTCCCAAATTATCACTTAATTTAAATAGCTCCTTCAGCTCTTCTTTCTCCTTTGAGATTTATTTTCTCCCTACGATGTATTTATAGAGATCAGTTCTATAATCTCAGATTGTCTTATGTTAGAGCAAAAAGGACACTCTTTTATCCACCTGTGAAAAGATAAGCTCTCCATGCCTCCAGTTGACCTGTTGGTGTTCTCTGGAACTGCTTGTGTTTGACCTTGCATTACTTGAATGCAGGTGGCCAGAACAGTACACAATTTTCCAGACAAACTCCCTGTATCAAGATCGTAATATTTCTCTGTCCATAATAGAAAAAGTATGCCTGATTACCAGCCAGGATTTTGTCAGAGGTTTTGATGTAGTTCAGTGTTGTCCACTACATGCAATGTCTGTCTCATTCTCTGCCACTTCCAGTTTTTGAGCTCATGGACTATTGCCTGTTAGTAGCCTCCAAGAGTGGGACATTGTGGTTTTTACAATTAAGTTTCATCCCATTTCTGCTAGTGTTTTCAAGGTCATCCGGCTCTTCTGTCTGGTATTCTGATCATTGTCTATTAATGATGCTTTTCAACTTAATTAGAGTACGCCCACTTTTGTGTCGTGATTCTTAATGAAAATAAGTACTCCTGGAGGAATTCAATACTAGTGTTTCTAGAACAATAGTTCTGATTTTAAGATGAACTGTTGTATCACCTTTGGCAAGCTACTTGCTCACATCAATTAATTGAAAAATGTCCCATTTTTTGTTTTCTACACAAGGAATGCTTTCTGACAACCATCTAGCTGATGGCAATAGATGATGAACGCAAGCAATAGAGAGATTCTTTATTTCAACATTTAATGCTAAGTTCAGAAAAACATGACCCTCTGTCAAAGTACAACACAGAGGCATCTTGCAGTGTTAGTGGGCTGGACTTGATGGTCAGGCAACTAAAAATTTGTGCATTTAGTGGCTGCCTCAAGAAAATAAAAATAAATTCTGATTTTAACTATAACAAATGTCTGCAACCTGTGCAATGCAAAACATCAGTCAAAATCAATGTAACTATCAAACAAAATAACGTTCTACTGTGTCTTGTTAGCCTGTCAAGCTAATCCATGCAAATAGTCTTTATGCCCAACTGTCTTATTCAGATACTTGGATGTAATCCATCAAACACTTCTCATCCATTAAATATAATTATATGCTTTGTTGGAATAACCAGATGTTTAGTGCTAAGCTGAGCAGATGTCTGTGCTTCATACTGGAAGGTTATAAACTTATTTACACCAGCAATAAACTGCAAGTATGAAAATAATAAAGTCAGTGAGTAGTTCTCACTTCATTTTGGCAAATTGCCAGTAATTCATTCTCTTTAGGGCAGCTTAAAAAAGGTATGAAGTTTGCTACAGGGTAAGTTTGACATAGGAGTTCATGAAACTTGGCTGACCTTTTGTAATGGGTGTAATGATGACCACTTTGGGTCCCTTAAATAGGCTTAATCTTAGAGTTTGTTTCCAAAGATTTTTGGGCCAGATCTTGTATAAGGATAAATAAAAGACACTGTTAGAATGGTTCCCTTTCACTCCAGGAAGGTCTTTGGGGTGGAGAATGCAGCCTTTATTCTCAGAACAGGCTTTTGAAATGCAACACTGTGTTTAAGCAAACCTTTCCCTTTGTTCATTGCACCACCTCCCCTCCAAGGAGATGTCCCTGCTCCTTGCAGGGAGTTTGGACTAGATGACCTTTAAAGGTTCCTTCAAACTCTAACTATTCTGTTATTCTATGATAATGTGAGGCAGAAAGGGAAGTAATCTAATGTAAGGAGTTGTGAATAGCAGTGGAAGGAACAGGTGCTTGTTGAGTAAACACCTGTCTGCCTGCTTGGGTTTTATCTGTTTTTGAAATTAGGATTTCTCTGGGGTTAGTAAGGAACAGAAATAAACTACAAGACAGAATTACTGAGAAGCAGAGGAAGAAGGTAATATGACATTGGTCAAAACAGTTATATCCAAAGAATTAGCAAGGGATCTGAAGGAAAAGACCACAGTGGCTTGTGAAAAACTTTCACCAGGGACTCTGAGCAGAGTAAAACTTAGTTCCCCACAAGGCACCAATAGGGTGGCTCAGGCCTTGAGTCAAGAATAAATACATATTTAAATTATTGAAAAAACCTCACTTTCCTTTACTGATTATCGGGGATTGCTCTGAAAAGTCCCATGATGTTATTTCTGTTTCCCGATCTGATGAGCTTTGCAAGATTTCTGGAATCAATCTTTCTAATATTCATTCCTGTACTTTCAAAGAAAAAAAATCCTTTTTTTCATGCTCACAAACAATGATCAATTGCAATTATGCACAGTGAAAATGTGGTTACAATTGCACTGGGCAACTAGGCTAAAATTGGGAGTAGGGCCTTTATATCCATTTCTTCTCTGTAGTACACATCCCATCCTTCCAGAGAGCCTGAAGAATGAATAGATCCTTTTTAAACATTATCAAGGAGACAGCTTGTCATTGCATGTTAGCTGACTCATTAAGATTTCTATTTCAATGATCATCTAGGCTGACAGAGGGCCATCGAGCTGTTAAGATAATCTCACTCTAATGTCTACAAATACAAGTTCTGTTTTAATGTGGTTTGCAGTTATTGAGTTGTATTTTTTACTTCTGAATGCAATCATGAAATATTATTTCAGTAATGGCAAAAAGAGTTTGAGATTAAATTATTGAACAGCAACTATTACCTCTCTGCATTTGTCTTCAGCTCTCGGCAATACTGTTTGAGCAGATCTGGTCTGAACCTTTCTTTGGGTGCTGGATTCCAAACCTCTTTGACAAACTTTTAGTTTGCATTGTGCGGCACTGGGTAATGCTGATTTGAAAAGGAGAGCAACTTGTGTCAAAAGTTGGGTTTATTTCTGGTCTGTGACACAGACAGTCTGTGAGACATTAGAGAAATCACATCACATTTTTCAATCTTGATTTATTAGAAGAAATAGAGTTATTATTCTATTTCCATGATGATTTTTCCACTTCACTTACAGCATCATGAAAGTGGAAAGTAAAAGGACATTGACATAAATGTTCAGCAATCAGGACTTGCTTTTACTATTCTTAAATCCTAAAACTACATTTCCTGTTTTTCTCTGCTACTGAATGTTTTAGGTTGGCATTTTTAATAACAAGGTTCACTTTTTAATAACAGTAGAGGTTGTCTGATAAGGTTACAATTCCTGCAAATGAGCTCTAAAAAAATTGTTGCAGGTTGCAAATCCCATGATAAAAACTAGGACAGATGACAAGTGTGGGAGTGTCTTCTGTTGTGCATTGGTACTGTCTAGAACAAAGAATATTTTACTGTAGAAAAAATAAACATAATATTCAAATTTCAATATCCTATTTTATTATTCTGGGCCAAAGATCATTCCTGATGTAAATTCATTAACATGTAAACTGAAGCGTGTGAAAAAATTGCTGAGGTTATTTCTGCGTTGTTAATCATACAAGGCAATCAATTAACAATCATATTTCTCAGGGATCCTCTGCCAGAGGAATGGTATTAACTAAGGGATTCAATTATCACTTCTGTTCAGTTTGAATTCATATAGCACCATGATAAATGGCTCCTACTGCTTATAATAACAGTACTTCGCACACATTTATTTTCTCTTGTTTACTTAATAATTAATATGCCACACACAGTGACAATATGTGGGCCTGTTTACATAATCTTCAGTAATCAATACTCGTTGCCCATGTGACACTAACAAAAAAAACCCCAAACATTGCCATGACAACTCTTTTCTAATACTTTTACTGTAAACCCCTGCCTGGCTGTTAGCACTGAGCTACCAAAAACCATGGAACATGAAGGATGAGTAGATGTGACACTTCCTGCTCTAGATTTAGGAAAGTTGTTTCAAGATAACCAAGATGGCTTGCTTAGGGCAATTTATTAGTGGTAAGAGTACCATTGGGCAAATCATCTGTCAAACAGGTTTTCAGAAGTAGTTTTGGTATCTCAACAGTCTTTTGTACCGTTTGACTCATTTCCTTAAGAGAAGCACCAAAATTATTGTTCACTTTTACCAAAATAGATGTATGCTTCTCTGAAATACAAAAAAAAAAAAAATGGGCAGGAATAGCAGTAAGTATTTTGCACACACTGCTTTGCACCTAGACTGCTGCTGTAATCAAATAGTTAATTCTTTCTTCAGTGGCTTATTTGATCTTCCTGGGTTTTTTTGTAAAAACTCAAAAGACCAGAAAACAAAATATTAATTTACAGAAATTCTTAAATATTAATATAATCAGTCATTGAAAATACTAGACTGCTAGTTACTAAATGAAGGAAAAAAAAACCTATTCAGCCCCAAATGTCTGTACTTTCTCATGCAGTAAAAAATGAAGAATATCTATTTTGCTAGTGCATCACACATGTACAAATGAATAATGTAAAGGAGAAGAGGGATTTACATCATCTAGTGAATGGCTCTGTTCCTTTCGAAGTGCCTATCATACCTTTTTCTAGTTGGGAATCTGATGGGCATTTGCACCAGAGAGTACATTGGGCTTGTGTAGTGAGGCTGGCTAAGAGGTTAAAGAGTTTCAATACATCTGTTAAGAATTATTCTCCTGTACCCATGGCAAGCCAGTCTGAGTCATGTTGACTTTTGGTTTAGGACAATGGGCTTTTCTGAGGAAAACTAACTTCCCAAACTGGGAAGTCTGACTCATCTCAAAGACCAGTGCAATCTCTAATAAGGCTGAGTCTTACCTACCACACCATCAGTCAGCTGAAACCCTCAGTGCTGGGAATGTCTGGACTGCCCAGCTGGGTTCATGCTCAGCTGGATGGTGTGCATCAGCAACAAACTTGTGACCTCTTTCATTTCATTCAAGACCTCTGTGTATTTCTAGGAAACAGAGACTATTAGCTTGCTGTTTCTCTGAAACCCATGGCATTCCAGATGCCATTGCTTTGGTCTTTCCATGGATTTCAGGTAGAAGAAGAGATTAAAGGCTAGCCAATATCTTAGCTGTAGAACAGGTTATTTCATTCATACAGCTTGCTTGCAAAAACAATTGTTCTAACATTGCAGTAATTTATTTTTTTTTCTCTCCCCCAAGTCTGGAGTGATCTTACTATCGAGACCTGAAGGCAGATGTGATTTCAAATTTGTTTAATTATTTTTCTTTTTTTACCCTCCAACCAAGGAATTTAGTAAATAAACTAAGATCTACTTAATATTTAAATTTAGAGAAAGCCCACCATGCTGTAGAAAATTGAGTTGCTGGCAGCTATGCTGTTTGCATTGGTGCTCTTCATTGTTCCTGGGTGATGTCCAGAGCTGCCGTGCTACCAGCTTGCTCCCTTTCTAGGAAACATGAAACCAGCCTGGGACCCTGAAACCTAAAACTAGGTTATACCCTCTTCCTCCTGCCTCTGTAGTAGTGCATACCCTGCAAGTAACCCTCACAAGTTCTAGTGGTATCAGCCATGTGTTAAGGTGCTGTTGAGTATAAGCGAAAAAAGACATACTGATCTGGTGGATGGACTCCATAGAGACTGTGAATGGTTGCACAAGTAATTCTGAAGATGTTGATAGGGTATGACCTGAAAATAGTTGCTTATTGATAACCTTATGAATTTCCTTGTCTAGTTGTTGGCTTCCGGAATAGAGACCAGAATACAAATTGTACTTCACAGATGCAGTGGTGAGGGCTGCTCTTGCAGCAGTTCTGGATGAACTTGAGATCTGGAATAACTGAAGCTTTACTGCTGTTAAAGGAAAGGACCTTCCCTGTGATTAGTTATCTGCAAAATTTGGTATGGAGAGCAGATGTGGAGAACTTCAAGTCTAAATTGAGAAGTGGCATTTCTGTAGTTCAAACAATGATACTGGTTAGCAATAGATCTGCTGGTTAAAAAGATGAGGGGGGAAACTGGTTTTCATTAACTTAAATATATTTAGAGGGTGATTTTGGAAAAAAAAAAAAAGGAAATAAAGGAGATATTTTATTATGAATCTACCAGAACCATTTAGTTTAAATTGAAATAAGGTTCTGCACCATTCTTTTTAGCTTGTTTCTTACCTTGTCCTCTTGCTTGTGTTCCCTTATCTGGTTTTGTAATTTAAAAGCTTTGTTTTGGAAAAAAGCTTTGTTTTGGAAAAGCTTTGAGCTTTTCCTTCACATTTTTAACATGCAACGAGAGACCAAGTCTTTAAATATTTTCTCCAAAACTTTATTTTCCTTCAGCAAAACTTGTTATCTATCTTAAAAAATAATAAAATAATTGCAGGAGAGAAATGAAGTTTGCTCTTTTTTGGTAGAATGGAATTAAATAAAATGAGTGCCATCTACTGGTTGTGAGTCCTAACCTGTAGATTCCTTAACCTCCTATGCACTTTGGCATTGTGGTGCTTGCCTTATATTGGAACTCATCTTTATTCAAGAAAGATAGCAAAATACTTCATCTCTCCTCTGTCTCATGCTTCTGGATGAGCAAAAGACATTCTGTCGTACTCTTAAATTATAAGTAAAGACGTTTTATAATTAAGAAGGTGCCATTAATCAAATCAACCAGCAGTAGCTCAGTGTTTTAATTATACACAAATATTGTATTTAGTCTCTTCCTTTTGGTTATTCATCACCTCCATCCACTAGACTGCTGTCTGTTTATTATTTATTAAATCCTACTGAGACTTGCTATATTTTTTTATGAGCATAAGAAAGATGTTTCAAAATTGATACCAACATTGCTTTTTAACCATAAAGCAGAAAGTCATATTTATATTTGACTGGATTATTTGTACTGTGCCCTTAGTGGTGTATGCATTTGCCTGTAGCAATAATTTCCATTTATTATGTAGAGTGACTTCTGATAATTCTACTTTTTCTTCCACACTTAGACTGTACCCACACTAAATGGGATTTCTAAAGAATTATTTCTAAATAATTATTCACCTTTCTTTTGGGTAACAAAGTTAACTTTAAAGAGCAAAGGAACAGGCAATGATAGACTTTAAAATTATCAAATCAACAAGATGCAACTTTGGTCTTATAGACTTAAATTCCTGAATCACATAAGGTTTACTCCTCACCAAGAGGACTGAAATTTCAACCTGAATGTGCTCTGACAACAACTCTACTGTGCTTTTGAACACACCGAGAATGGTCATGCAAGCTGTGTTTTGAATTCTAATTTGCATACTTGGAAACCAAAGAAGTCCAGGTTAAAACATCTAAACTGTACCTTAGTTCCTGTTTCTAACATTTCCTTCTTGTAGGACAGTTCAAACCCTTCAGATATGTCCAGCCATTAAACAATAATAATCATGTGGTATTGAGGTCCAATCTGGAGCTAGGACTCATCACTTTGTGAAAATTAAAATATTGGCGGTGTTTTATTTCTGATGTCAAAAGTCATCGGTTGTTTAGGATGCTCATAATGATGCTGGACACCTCACTGAGAGCTCACGATGTGTCCAGATCATGGAGAAGCAATTTGACAAACATCTACAACAAAAAATGAGAGGGAAGTTTAGTCAGAAAGCAAAAGGCTGGAGACACCTGCTAGGAAAGAATGAAACAATTACCTCTTTTTCCACACAATGTGAACCAGTGTGATACCTGCTTCATCTTCATTGATTGTTTCTCATGTTCTCCAATTTCCAGCTCCACTTATTCATTCTTGTTGTGAGGAGCCCTGAAATAAAATCACAAAAGAAATATAAACAGAATTACAATAGCTGGGTGTAGGTAGATAAAAAAAATATTATATTGGCATTTATTCTCACAGACTACTTGGAAGACAATTAAGGATTCCTTGTTTATGGGACTTTGGATATCCAACTTTCATTCTGGACTCAAGCCATCTGACTCCATATTTAATAGAGGAAGAGAGAAAAGAGAGAGGAAACTTTGGGAAGAATCTATTGTCCCTGAAGCTACTTCTCTTTGAGCAGACTTCCTATTCTCTTCTCAACAGCTAGGCTGCGGATACAGATAGTGTCTAGCAGTACTTTTCATAGCTGGAAAGGATATGGGACTGGGGACTGTTTGGATTTGTGAAAGGAAAATGTTGGAGTGGGACAGGACAAAATTGGGTTCCTTGGGTTCACAGTTGGCATGTATCTCTGGCCTGAGTCTTTAGTATCCTTTAAGATAACTACTGCCACAACTGAACAGAAAGAGAACAATTTGTTTGCAGCATTTCTCTTGTGATCCCATGGACTGATTGATAGCTTTACTTACAAATTTTGCAATTTGGCCTTGGCCTTCTGACAACTCCTTTCATAAAGGGTAGCTCATGCATGAAGGAAAGTCATTCAACTACTTCTTTTGATGGCCAAAATAATGATTCAGTCATTTTTTGTGTGTGTGTGCTTGAAGGGTACTGTTGAGCAGATCAATGCAAGTGAAAAGTTTAAATGCCATGGCATTGTTGGAAGTCACAGCAGCACTATCATAAAGCTCAAGTTTTAACATGGATGTAATGAACTGGACTTCTGTAAACTGAGATCTACGAGGGAAACATTTGAATGAAGCAGCATGCCGTTTTCCTCATTTGATCTCATCACAGCCTGTACTGTCTTAGGGATGGTTGTTTAGGTACTCTGATTTAATTTCAACTACTTTCAGCCTTCCTAAAATCAGGCATTTAATTTAAGCCAGTCAACTTCTGTAGTCAGAAGGAATGAATATTCCCCTCCAAAAGATCCCTCCTTAACTACCTTTGGACAGGATAAATGATTCCTCCTGAATGAGACAGAAGCAGCTAGTGCCCCCTGCCCTCTTTCCAACAGCCATCAAGAGCACTTGACAGACAGAATATCTACTATGTGAAACCTCTTCTTTTTATCCTGCCAATGGCAGTCTGGACCTGTCCTGGTCTATGCAGACAGTTTTATCTCTTTGCTGTCTCCTTCTGGATGGTAATACAAAGACAAAACAACATGGACTAATTTGCACAGCTATTGCTGAGGCTTCTGATTCTAATGAACGACTTCCGTCTCCAGAATCCATCAGTCTCTTACCATTGCAGGATTTACTTGTGGTGGAAATACAAGGTTCCATGGAAGGCTCAGTTTTACAAAGTATTTTGTTGCTTTTTTTAACTTAAACAGTTTCAGAGCTTACCTAATAGTAATCTCATTATTTACAACCCTCTCACTCTCTAGGTCTTTTCTTAGCTCATTATTTATGCTGATAGCTACTAGTGATAGCAGAAATGAAACATATATGAAAAATTACATGACTCCTTTCACTTAGAACGTACTTGATCTGAGTTTTCTGGAAAAAATAGACAATGCCTCTAGTACAATGTGAAATGCTTAATGTACACTGTGACAAATAAATCTCAATGTGTGGTCACAACTTTTTCAAAAGCCTCATCTTCAGTTCAAAATGGATTGGTGCACTTTTGAATGATTGATCTGGAGTGTCTATAGTGTTATCTTTGCACAAAGAAAAAAAACCTGTGTAACTTAACATAAACCCGGAGGGTCCTACCTTCAAAGGTTAGCACTCACTAAGGGTGTAGGACTTGGAAATTTGTGTGGAATAGTTGACATTATACAGTGGAGTTTGTTGAAGAGTCACCTATGATAGCAGACATCTAGCTGGCTCAAGAACTCCAGAAAGAATAACTTCTGAATGGAGCACCCTACTGAAACAGCCACGCTGCTATTGGGACTGGGTTCTTATTTTTCTTCACTTCTACACTATGACTTCTGGTCATCTCAGTTTAGTTAAGCAGGAGTTTGAAAGTGTTTGTGCTTTCCTCATTAGACGTCTATCTAGTAAAGGGAACAGAAATAACCCCGTACTCTCTTCAGGCTGATCACACATGTACACAGGCCAGGGCAGTCAGTTCTGAAATTCACTTTAACTCCCCAAACAGAATTAGCAAATATATAAAACCCTGAAATCTCTGTAACAACATGCATCATAATGTATAAGAGCTTGCGGTAGACATAACTTGATCAAGTTTCTTTAGGATTCTGGAAATCTTAACCCATTCATTTATTTACTGAATTTCATTCCCCTTCTGTGTCTGTCAATCATCCAAAGAGAAATCTAGACATTCTCAGTGTTGTATGTATAAGTTTCTAAATTATTTCCAGTCTCTAGATTATGTGGGAGACACAGCCTTTGTGCATTTCCAACACACAATTAAAGCCAGTTTTGATTTGAGAAAGTTTTGTCTGCTACTCACAGGGGATGGAGGGGTAAGCTGTCACTTCTGGGTGTCTGTGTGAATACCAAATAGGAAATTTGTCTGCTGTGGATGTTCAGAAGTATGTATGTATAGTTTATCAGTTTCATGAATGGCTTTTCACCAGTGTTTGTAAAGCGATTTATAATGATGACTTTTATTAAACACTAGTTTCATATTCAAGGGCGATTCTTCTTCCGAAGCAAGGTGTAATACGGCTTCTCTCCATACAAGCATCACACTTGATATGTGAAAGCTATATTTAATGGTGACACTAATCCAAATCTGGGAAGGTTAGCACTCCCGACTTTTAGACTTTTCATCTAAGCGATAGATTATGTCATTTTTATTGGGAAGAAAATGTTCATGAATAATTATTGCAAATAGGAAACATTTCGCATAAGTTTAACTCCGTAAGAAGAGACATCCAGTCTAAAGGTTCTCTGTTTTGCCAAAGAATAAAGAGGTAAATCTAAAGGGTGATCCAATCCACTTGTGTGGTGTCCCATCTGTCCTAGGGTAGGATGGCTTGAAGACACCACTGTTGTGGCTTAAAGATGATCAACTGGGACAAGGTGTCTGGCTTTTCAGCAACAAAAAATCAAAGGTGAATTAACTTATAATTATGACATTGGGGGTGGATAAAATAGTAGAAGTAAATAATAAGTGGAAGAAATAAAATTAAACCAAGAAGATATTTTACCTGTCCTTTTAAGATCTCTATTTAATGACATCTTCAGTCTGTTTTCTTCTCTTCTATAATTATCCTTTTCATTGAGCCAAAATCTATTATCTTGCTGTGCAGCATCTCTCAGTCCAAATCAGCACCTGCCAAATAAAAACTATTCTCACTTTCTTTGCCTTTATTTTCATGTCTGAAGATTCCTGAATATACTGTGGAGTTTGTTAAAGCTAGAACTGAAGTTTGGCTGCCATGCTTATATAATTTAATTATCCCTTTCTCTTACAAGTGTTTATGAAATATTCCCTGTTCAGGAACCTGACTTCTTTACTGGGTCACAACTGCTGGTAGAAAGCAGCTGTCAGTGCTATGATCTAAGGGTTTAAGTCTGAAGCATGAAATTGTCTGCTGGGGAAAGAGCAGAGCAGTGAATAGTAGATTGAATGAATAAGGAAGGGAAAACATCAGAACTCTGATCTCAGTAAATCTAGATTAAGGGGTTTGTTTTGTTTTTTGTTTTTGGTTTTTTTTTCTTCTGCCATTTTAAAACTCAGTCCTTTTGAGTTAATACTTGTGAACTTAAGGCAAGCTTTGTATGTCTACTTGGTGCTGGGTACACGTTTCTCCTTGCATTGAGTGTGCTGTTTTGATAGGCCTCCAGCAGGAAGAATAATGACCCAAAGAATAAATCCCTAAAGAAACAGGACTGAGTGTAAAACGTATCTCAAACTTCTATCTGGAGAGAAACATTGTTTTCTTGATGAAGGGCAAAGATGCAGAGGAGTGACTCACATTTTGTTAGCAGCAAACTCATTTTGGCTTAGCTTCAGCACATGATCAATTAATTCTTAAAGCTTTATTTATGCTTTTATTTTTAATGAAAAGGACTTTTAGTGTTTTTTCTCTGTACAGTTCTGTACATTTTGGGGAGTGGTAGAATGTCCTGTTGATGAATACAGAAAACTGATGTTTCCTCAAGATCTGATAATCTACATTTAGATTTTCTTCTTCAAATGATTATTTGGACACAGGTGTTTCCAGGTAAATGGAAAAAGTTGATGTGCCAAATGATGCCCTAGTAGTGACAGGCCATGATGCTCTACAACAACCCAAGTGAATGTAGAAATGTGACCTCTTCAGAAGGCGTGGCTTGAAATTTAAATACTCAGTGTAGAGATCTCTTTTGTTCTGCTCTTGACTTCCATAGAATTGTCTTAACAAAAAAAAAAAAAGAAAAAAGATCAGCAAAACCTTACCAGTGCTCACAGCTCTTATTTCTAAACTACAGGCTTATTAGTATGTTCCCCCATCCTTCTACAAAACACCACACTTGATTTTCCTTGTGGAGATAAATCAAGAAGTGTCTGTACCTTCACTGTGGATAGAAAGAGATAACTACTAAGCAAGTGAGATCAGCATACTGTGGTGAGCTGAGCCGATGCTAAATATAATTCCTGCAGAGTTTTGATTTCATTTCCAGAGGGTTTTATTGACAGAGGTGTATCAGCACCACTCTTCCAGACACAAGGCAATTGATGATAAATAAAAGAATTACTAGTCACGCAGTGTTTTGTGCTAGCAGTTTATTCTTCTGAAGAGTAGTGCAATGTCAATTAAGGAAAAGTCTGAAAAAAAAATGCATGTATCTATATAACAATAGGTATCTGCATGCACACTTGTAGAGACTTATTTTTTCCCTGGGAGCATGTCTACATCAGTGGAGCCTTGTCAGAGCTCAGTGGGTTTATTTAAGGACTGGAAGATGTACAGCTGAATCAGTGTGGTGCTATGCTTGTCCTAATTGTACCTGCTGAGAAGAATTACCTCCAGAATAAGTTAATTAGTCCTATAATAAGTTATTATCTCTGTATGGTGTAGCACTATGGTGTGTGGCCATGTCAAGGTCACCCAGGGCTAGGTCATATTCTTCTTACATGAATTGCAGTGAGCCATGCATCTCAGGTAATTAGTGACTGAAATCATGCCTCCGCAGTAGATGTCAGGCTGAGTGGTATCCTGAACTGTCCTGTCAGTGTTCATGCCTTAGAAAGTAACTGTTCTCAGTGGATGAGAACAGTCCGTGTTTATCATTGTTACTTCTAGTAAGTGATACTTAATGCCACTAGAATTTTTTTTTTTATGCCCATCTATTAAAAACTAGAGAAGTTGGTAAAAAGTGTATGGAGTACCTGATGGACCTTTTTGTATTAAAATTAAGTTTTGAGCTATTTTCCCCTTCTAAATTTCTACATATGATGGATGTTATTGGAAGAAATATAACATAGCACTCACCTGAGATTTCTAATAATAGTGAGTTTTGTGGAAAACTAAGAATAATAGAACTTGTTAAGAAGAGATTGCTGGAGGTAGTCTGATAAAATCTCCAATACTGCCTGCTCAATCTGGGCTGTTATGTTCATATGCTACTTAAGGATTATAAGAGTGATAACTCGGTCAAAGAATCTATATTTTGAAACAGTTCTTGAAGTATTTTGCTTTCAGAGGTCAAGGTAGGTTTTTTTTTTCTAAAAAGAAAAAGGGCTTAATATCATAAAACTTTCTTAGCAGAATTTTATAACTTAATCTTGCATGCATACTTCATTATCTTCTCTCTTAGAAACTCACATATCAATATCATACATATTTGTTTCCATCAATGTTCTGAGCTGCATTTCTAAAAAAAATCCGAGGGAATTGTTACCTAGAAGTTCAGTAAGGTAGAGCTGGGGCTACAGACATCATTAATCTCAATTCTGTGAGTTAGATTATTGATATTCATCTTCACTAATTCTAATAGCATCAGTAGAAACCGATCAATCCATTGAAGACTATAATCTAAGTAATGTACCTTAGTTATGTTGTTTTCAGAACTGAACTGGAATAGTATTGGTGAAATCAATGGAACAACATCAGTTGGCATCAGCAGAATGTGTTACATCAATTTTGGAGTGCTTTGCAACATTTCACACTCATATTCACTTTGAGCTCAAAGAGGATTTCAGCTTCATAGGGGTACCAATCGGGCCTTGCATTTCAGATTTATAGAACTTGGAAGCAGTTGAAACTTTTTGAGAATTAGGATTAAGAGCTTGGTGATTTTTCTAATGAGGTACATTTTCCTTACCCTGTAAGATGGCAAGTGTTGATCACCACATTTCTTCTACTTTTTGGTATCTTTTCTTGTTAAAGAGATGAGCAGCAAGCTTCAGAAAGGACAGGAGGAAAGAAATTATTCCTTCTTAGATCTGAGTATTAAGACTTTCCACTAAAGATGCCTTCAAAAGCGTTCTGACATTACAACAGACCACAGCAAGCTCCCCAGATACTGTATGAGATTCACATCAAAGGTAAAGTTGCCAGAAACAGAAGTGGGAAAATATTGCAGAAAGGGAAGAAAAGAACTTATACAAAACAGAAATTATTAAATAAGGGGAAAAGGAGAAGCAAGGGAGAAGGAAAGTTCAGTAATGTTGAGAATGAGACAGCAATCTTAATTACTTCTCTGAAATGGTTCCTGTACTGAACTCATAAGAGTCTACATGGCATATATATATATTTATATCTCAGAACGTTGCATACAATTACATGTGACAAAGTGATCTGGTGATCTTAGAGAGGTAGAGCTAGATGGTATACATCCTGTCATCCTTAAAGTGCTTTGAAGTATGTCCAACATTATATGAGGCAAAAGATACTGGCAGCTAAGGAGCTTTTTTTGAGATGCCTAGTGTCTCGACCAGGGTGAGAATTTGAACTAGCAGCTGTAATCTCTTAAATTCCAGTATTCTGCCCACTGGATATCATTCTTAGAGAAACTAACTGAAACCAACCTAAACCAAACTATAGTATGTTCTGGTACTCCAATGATGGTGATATCAAAATGTCTTGGTGATGCAGAGAATGAGTGATGAGAAAGAAACATATCAGGTCACAATGACAGCCTACTTCTAAACTTGACTTGCACAGCTAAAGTACTGGTTACCTGAAGCAGGCACTGGAATGAGGCACACTTTTATGTCAATGTCTGTTTGGCTGTAATTTGGCTACACCAGTACACCAAGTAAAATGGCCAATGACTAAAATGCACTGTGCTCTGATCAACCTGCTCTACTGCTTCTGTAGAAGTATATTTTTAGAGGCTTTTCACTCCCTTTGTTTTCAAGTAAAACAACCCAATTTCATCATTATTTACAAGTAGAAGGACAGTACCATGCAGAAACTTTCAGTCCCATTTTCATTGATCCTGATATTTGACTCAGTTTTCCATTTTTGATACATTTGATAAACATAGCTTGAAATTGTCAGAACTGTTAATTAAAAACAACATGAAAGTTTTTACCTACTTGGCACATTCTCTGAACAAAATTTTCTTCTGTTTTTACTTTAAGCACAATGATTTCATCTAGCTTCAATGTATTCTGGAGTCTCTTGGCTCTGCCCTTATTTCAGAAATTTAACATATTGTGGATGCTTGCTGTGTTATTAGCTATCAATTTTCAGCAGCAGAATAACCAAACTTGACTCTGTAGCATAATTTTCACCACCCATGAAATTCTTCCTGCAAAAGCGGGTGATAATTTCAAGCTTCTTTTGGACCACTTAGAAAGAAAAAAAGGTGGATGAGGAAAACCAAAAATTGCTGAAGAAGAATGAATGAGTTATCCTAATGCCATTCCTGAATTCTCAACTTGGAAGAGGAAATATCCTAAGATAATGTGTGAGATGTAGAGCTGTACAGTTCACTGATATTTTTGCAATGATCTGAAGTTTTTGGTGCTGCAAAAATGTTGATGCTTACATCCCAATCAGTTTGTTACACATACGCTACTTTCTGCCATAGAGAAAAACAATATTGATGATTATGATTATTTGCCATTATGATGTCATTCTATTCTAAATGGAAATAAGACATATAAGATTTATAACATTATTTAAATGTTGAAGTCCATGAAGTTTTCATTATCATAAATTTATATATGTCCTTTTTTGGTTGTTTCTTTAATTTTCTTCTCTTTGATTCAACTCCTCAGTTCTGTAGGAAACTTAGGGAATTCATCTTTGTTAACAACAGAGGCTGTGTGAAAAATATTTATTGTCTCTCATCTCAAACAGTGCTCTTTAGTCATAAATGAGTATAAAGGAAGCATGACAAGCAATTTGCTGCATGGTAGATAATATTAATGACCTGCCACACTCATACCTCCTTGTGTGATCTGTGGCTATTGTTTTTTTTTTTTTAAGTGACAGATTGCAACGGGGAATGTTTGGTGTCAGTTGTGTCCTGTTTTCTACTCCCTGTTAATAAGAAGTGAGGAAGAGAGTTTTATTTGGTGTCAAACCCAGGCATTGCCTGCACTAGCGATGTACCTCTCACAGAGGTGGTAGTGAATGCTTAGGAAAAGAACATAAGAAACCAGGAAACCACAGTGTCCTCCTGTTAAGCTGGAGGATCCCTTTTTGCTGATAGTGGTAGAAGTTTAATTGTTGATTACAAACACTCCATTCATCATATTTAATTCTGTCATCACTCTGTGAATTCCCTCTGAAACAAGCATGACAGTCTTCTGTAATCATTCAAGACTCCTAACATATGAAGGCCTTCAAATTCTTGTCACTGAGATTGATCCACGACTGGGAAAGTTGATGGGAACATTTTAACATTAGTTGATAGAAACACTGTAACACCAAGTGTTTGCCAGAATAGCAATGAACCCTGAGAGGCTTGAAGTCATCGCAGACCAGACTGAAAAATTGAGTGACAATGGCTGGAGCTGCTGCAACAACACCTAAGGCTGCAGCTTGGTGTTTGGGCTCTAATGCCGAGCCCATGAGAGCTAGGTGCCTTGGAAGATCAGGCCATACTGCCAACCTGTAGGCCAGAAAGATTTGCTGAACTCATTATGAGTGTCTGGACTGCATCTCTCTGTCCACTTTAGGGAGCGTCTGGGCTTGAAGATGACATTTATCTTCCTCTTTTCACTCCATTGCAAGATGGAGAGACACCAAATTTATCTATCAAAGTTATTGTAATGTTGCATATGTAGGGCTGGGATGCTACCTCCGGTTGGGCATAGCGATTTTCCACATTTCCCACACTGATCTTCAAGCACTGAGTGCCTGTACACAACCAGGGCATTTCAGACCTTGAAATGGGAAAAAAATTGCTAGAACCTTCAGTATTCCCAAAGATTTCCTATTCTCCTGGAGGAATTTTTTTGACCAAGTTTACTTTGTGAAAACAAAGCTGCCTACCACCATGCAAAAAGAATTTTTGAAATCCTATGGATTTCAGACTGGTTCCTTAAAATACCTGTCAGCTGATAGACTTTTATGTCTTGAACTATCTTCTGCTTGAGAGCTTTAACAAGAGCTTTTAAACTGATGTTGGATAAAGAAAAATGCAATGTAGGGTAGGATGTCATGAGAACTAAAACTCTAATGTTGACAGCAACAGGAAGGGATTCCTTAGGAATGTCTCCATTTGCAGCTTACTTGTGCTACATACAGGAATAAACACATGGCAGTAAAGATCTGTAGCTGTTTCTGGACAATTTTGTTGTTTGGTTTTTTTTTCCTTCGTCGCACACCTTAGTCATTCTAATCAATTCTGTTAAGATATTCAGTGTGATATGTTTAACAATGTGAGTGTGGTGGGACTTTTAATGAAAACAGCAGAGACAGTTTGAGATTTTGTCAGATTGAATGTGATTCCATTAGAGTCACTACAGTGGCTATCCAGCTACTTGTTCCATAACTGCTTAAGTCTCTTACAGTATTCCAGTTATAAACCTCAGAGTACTAAAAAGTCCCAAATCAAGGTACTGTTAGGCAAAAATAATCTATATAAAAGTAGAAATGATTGGGGTTTTTTTACATGCATTAGAACAAAAAAAAAGGGATTTTGGTAAAACATGAACCTGGGCTTTGTGTTTTTATATACATTGCTGATAATAAGGGTTACACCTGTTATTGTTTTGTGGATGTCAAAATCACTGATCATCATTCTTCAATGCAACACCAGTGAATGTGAATGCATTACATGTGTTGCAATGCATTGAAACAAACAGAAAATTCAGAGGTGTATTTTTATTACGGTTTTCACTGTTGATCTATTCTTACTTCTGCTATATAAGAACCCATAGTTAATTTGAAGGGGGCTAATTGGGCCTTTGGGAGGTTGATGTACAGTTAGGTGCCCAGCAGTCTGGGTTTTTCTAAGGGAATGGGGCTTCTGTTTCCCTTTATGTTATTAAAATCAACCACCAGGCATAAATAATTAGTACCATCATTTCATAGAGAGTCTGTGATTATGGTAACTTCTGACTTAAATTTGGAATAAACAATTCAGTTAGCATACCAATAATTCAATACATTCATAATGCACCACCAATAACCTACAAAACTGTCAAGTTATCAGGTTAGTAGAATTTAATAAACCCTTACAAAACACGGAAAAAGGGAATCTGCAGAAGAGGCAGTCCATTTGGTTGCGAGTGCTAACTGAAAAGCTCCAGCACTTACAGCTTGAAGGCTGTCACCTTACATTGCTACCTTACCAACTTGTCACACTACTCGCTACAGAAGTGACCTGCTGTGACATGGTGCTATTGTGGTCGCACACAACTGTGCTGATTCCACATTTGCCTCCTAGATGTGTTAGGAGTGACATTACCATTTGTAGTGGCAGGACCCTGAGATCTCTAGAGTGGTAAGTTAGAGTTGAAAGACTACAGTCCCATTTCGCAGGGAAAAAAAAATTAAACTGGGGAAAAATGGAACAATGCATCAAAGATATTGCTTTATTTTGCCATCCTGTATATTTCTGATTGAGACCACTCTAAGTGATTGACTTAGTGTTGACGATTGAGATGGCTACTACTGAAAAGGTACATAAATGAGACTGGGAGCTGAAGAAGGGATGGATCCGTATGGAGACTGTAATCTGTAACAAAAAGTTTTGAGCTCTGCTATAGGATGCTGGATATTTTGATTTTAAGACACATTTGCTGAGAAGTTTTCTTCTCTTTGGAGAGTAGCCTTATGAAAAAAAAAAAAGCCTATGTAGTATACAGATATGCAGCAAATAAAAGCACATCCTTAATCATTATGAATGGACCTCAGGGCTCAGCCCAAGAGACATCTGCATAAAATTGCCCAGATTCTTTCAGCTGAGCGATAGACACAAAGCAGGGGATACATTTATGAAGTATATTAAGCTAGACTTATATATGGAAGGATCTTACAGTTCAGCTAATGTTACACTTGAGGCTGTTCTGCAAAATATGCCAGCACAATTAATGTCAACACCAGATAACCAGTCATTGTAAATACCCTTGGAGGGATTTCTTATATCTTTTAGTAGAAATCCCATTTAAGAAGTAAAGTTTTCATATGTATCCCTGAAAATCAGAGGTCAATTCAATAACCTGCAAACCAGCAGGCAAATTCCATCTCCTGTTATCTCCTTCAACAGGAGTGGGCTAGTGGGAAATGAATAAATGGATGTCTTCCCCTCCCTGGAACAGACTCTATATAAAACACACTGAGGCCATCCTTTATGCTTGTGTTATGTTTGGCCATTGCTAGGCTGGACCATACTGTAAACAGCAAGGCAAGTCCATTTTACACCACAGAATTTCATCTGTTGCCTCCAGGCTTCATGCCATCTTTGTAAACCTACTGCCTCCATTGCCTTGGTAATACTTCTGCCTGTGTAGGACTGCATCTGTGCTGCTTAAACTTAAATATTTATAATTAATGTATTTTTGTCTTTAAAATAAAATTATCTTTTCTGATTTTCCTTTTGCTTATTCTGTCACACAATTTGTTAGTACAGTCCTCCCAGCCGTAAATCAAAACGGCTCACTCTACTTAAGCAGGGCTCTACTGATTTATATTCACAGTGGATCTGCTACAAGATCTTTGTTTTTTATTTACATTTGTCATTTCCAAAACTCAAAGCACCCAGAGAGTGTAGCTGAGACTCTGATGCATTCTGCCATGACACTGGTATGTGTAGGATTAATGCCATGGAAGGAAACTACCTGTCATGTTTTCCATAACACCTCTGATAGAATTGTTCATATTATTTTTCAGTTTGTCAGGGCAAATACCACTGCTGATCAATATAGTCAGTATCACAACTCTGATATTTCTATGAATCTTATATTCACTCTAATTCCAATTATACGCTTCTTCAGCATTAGGTCACAGTGGGATGGAAGTAGATTTTTCATTTGATTACATTAGAGACAATCTTAAATCTCATGTTGGTTTGGATCATATTTCCTTACTAGTTTTAATTCTTTTGTTTGATTTTTACATAGCTATCTCCACGGAGAAAAAAAAATAATTGAACAAATTTGAATAATTGAAGGTGTAATATATTAATATAAAACTCTCAACAGCAGTGTAGCACTACTAAGAATGGCAAGCACTGAAGGAAAACACTTCAGAGTTTCAATGATTTTTTTTTTTTTCCTGAGTCTTTATGTTAAAGAACGGGCATCAGATGCAGAACAAGGCTAAAATAAAAGAAAGGAAAAAAATGGTTTTTAAGCTGTTGTATGAACTGTGTGTTCTTGTTCCTTTCATCCCTGAAACAGATGAGGAAGAGTAAAGAGTAAAGCTGTTCTGATGGAGTATATGAATCAGATATGCATGCACATTTATTTTAAACACAGATACTTTCACAGTCCTTGGCCATTACTGCAGATAATTAGGATTGGCATGAAAGGAGGTTAAAAAGCTCTAAAACATAATTTTGAATTTTTTTTTGTATTGCAAGGCTTTTTTGCTTCATCTTTTAACTGAATTTTTAATGGAAATTACAGAAATATTTTTTTTTTGTTTTCAAAGCAGATATATTTATTTACAAAGGGTTCAAATACTATGTCTGAAATAGAACAATATTTAAGTAAAACTGAAATTTATCATACAAGTGCATTTATTGATATAAAATTGTGAGGGTTAATGGGAAAAGTGAAATGCAAAATAAATTATTTTAATAAGTTCACCACATTCTCCTTCAATACTCTGAAGTGACTTTGCATTGTAAAGATGAACTTTTTTTTTTGCATCACATATTTGGTACTAGACAGGTACTTTAATTATTCCCTTACCTGGATCTTGGAGAGTAACTTGAGTAACTTTCCAATTGTTTATATTTTAAAGGGGGCATACAGATTTGAGTTACCTAATTGACAACGATTATTGATGATGAAGCCAATTCTTGTTTTAGAACTATGATAACACCTATAGTTATGGTTATCTGTAGACTATCTGCTTCAGTTTGGGTATTTCTCACTGTACTTTGACCAGGATCAAACTCTATCATTGATAAAAATGCACCAGATGGAGATTTTTTTTAAATATCTGATTTGCTAGTGTAAAACCCTGAGATTGTCCAGTCCTACACAAATCTCCAAATTCATCCTTGTCATCTGAAAACTGTACTCAGCTTTGATTAAAGCAGGACCTGCTTTCATTGGCTGTATTGCTCTGCCTCGGTGAACCATTTTAGTGATCCTGGGAGAGCTGCAGATTTCTGGGAAGTTACTTGGACTCTGAGATTTGGCCTTGGTGCAAACAAGAGGGTTAGAATGGAAAAGCACAAAGTGCTAGAAGGTTGAAAAGGCCAAAACCTGGTAAGACAGGTGGAAAGGGCTGATCTTTGGACACATGCATCTGCATGGATGGTTACTGAAACTGGGCTATGTGGAGAGGAAGAGTGGGACAGCACAAGTGAAAGCATATACACTTCAAACCAGCCATCGGTTTGTTATCTTTACCTAATAGTTCACTGTTTGGCTTTTTGAGACAGAATTAATGATAGGACTATAGGATCTGTCCTCAGGGAGTAGCTATGGGGCTGCTGGGACCCAGGAGTCTTGGGTGTAGTGAGGACTGGATTGCTGGAATGGGAGGCTCCACGAGGAATGAACGTTATTCATATCTAGCTCAGATGGTGATTTTCCCAGTCTTCAGCTAGTCTTTCCTTTAGTTGCCAGTTAATGCCTGTCACAGCACACTTCACAGGCAGTTGGTGAGGACTGAGGTTCTGGCAGGATGACAATTGGACTCAGACTATGCAGCTAGGAACTGTGATACTCAGAGCAGAACTGATGTCTTGCACTTGGAGCAGGCACTTTCCTGCATTGTAACCTGATCACCCAGGAACCTTGGGATGGAATTTCTCTCAGTGCAAGCATTTAAATAAGCCAGAAAACCTCTGGAAAGGTTCCTATAAGCAGAATAATACTAGTCATCACAGAACACATCAGCTGGCTTATTTCAGTTTTTGCAGTATTCCCAAAACAACAATTTGGTGAGCTGGGGTTTTTTTTTTTTTTTTTCTCTGCACATCTCCCAGTATGGTCTCAACCTCAGTTGAGACTCTGCTTTTTATAGGTTACAGTATGTAGGAGTTTTATTCATGAATTTGAATTTAAGTGGAGGAATTTTATTGAAGTTTGCAGAATGGCATTAACTGTATGTTTCATTAGCTTATTGAGTCTGGGCTCTTACTTCATCACCACTGAAGAAAGTAATATTGACACAGGATCGTGGCTGACCAGGTTCATTTGAGGAGAGTTCTCCTTCAAGGAAGAGGTTAGACCACAGGCGCTCCCAAGGTCATCCCCAGCCAACACACTATGGTTCTGTGAAGTATTAGGTGAAAATATCTGCGTGGAAGGTTTGATGGAATTTGATTCATACTCCTGAACCTGGAAACCAAGATCATTCATGGCATGTAGTAGCTCCTCTGGGATCAGATGCCATGAATAGCAGGTTAATGAATATTATTTAAAATTAACATATGTACATGACTACATTAGTGAATGATCCACATTTTGGATCATGTTGGGAGATGCTATGGTATGGTTATCTGACAGAATAAAATTATGTTAATAGGGCTTACATTACATCTTATGTCTGGAGCCTCAATAACCGACTGCTGCATACGACCAGCAATTTGTAACAAAAATGTCCTTGCTTAAACCAGCAGAGTCAGTAAGTGGTGAACATCTGGATGGCTTGAATGAGGCTGGTAAAGGAGATCCTGAATTGGCATAAACCAGGGCTTCTGCAGCTTCAGAATACTGGCACAGCGTGAATCTGCTATAAAGACAGATGAACTATAAATGGAGGAAAAAATGATACAACTCAGAATATTTATTCTAACAGCTGCCCAAATACTGCCAATGTTATTTGTGTAATACTATGAATGTTAAGACACCAGCTGTAAGATTGTGCCCAATTTTAAGCACAGTGCTTTGGCGGAAGTATGGACCATTTGAAGAATATTCAGAGTTCAATAAGAATTATGTAAGACCCCAGAAGCATGACCTGTAAGAAAGCTCTGAGAATGTGGCTTATAAATGCACTATGACATTATTGGGATTGCTTGAGTTAAAAAAAAAAAAAAAAGGAAATAAAAGGATGGAAAAGGAACATGATAGTGATCTTCAAACATATAAAAAGATGTTGCAAAAAGATAAGTGAGTAATCTTTCCTTTGTGTCCACTGTGGATAGTACAGAAAAGTAATGACCTTTTTAATAGTGACAATGGAAATTTAACTTAAACATTAAAAAAATCCTTTCTAACAGTAAGGGTAATTAAGTACTGGAATAGATTGCCTTGGGAGGCTGCAGAAACTCTATCATCTTTGAAGCCTTTAAAGAGCAAGCTGGACAAGCAGTTGTTTGGAATAACAAAGATCTAGTTGATCTATGGCAGGCAAAAGATGAACAATATGATTGACCGAAGGCCTTTATAGATTTTTTTTCTACTATTCGCTGATAATTGCTCAGCGGTATGGGGGATAATATGTACTTGTCAAACTTAAATCAGATAGACCTGTCAGAAGGAAAAAAATCACATATCATTTTTTGGACAGAAAAATATGAAAACAAATCAAATAGTGTGGAAGACCAGTCACATCTAAATAAAAAATTTTCCAAATTTAAAGTTAAAGATTCTTCCACTGTGATGACAGATACATCAGAAAATGATATTTTTAAAAAATATATTTTAAAAACAAATAGACAACTGCAAGGTTAGGAAAAAGAGTGTCAATTCCTTTGGTAATTTTAAATATAATTTTATTTGACAGCAATAAGAGGAATTGAGCAACTTAGAGGATCTGTTTATGTTCAGGATTGTGGAGGCAGAAAATGAAAGTCTACTCCTTCTACAATACTTCATTTGCATTATTCCAAATTTCCAGAGCTATAACAGAGATCAGACTTCATTTCCTGATCCTTTATCCACACCATATCCAATTTCAATTAAATGGTTTTGGGTTTTTTGGGGTTTTTTTTTTGGGGTTTTTTTTGAGAGAAAGATTCCTGAGTGCATCAACCTGAGGGCAGGAAATACCCTTCTAACTCAGGGACTGAAGTGGAAGGGGAGATAGATAAAGGTGGACAATTATTTCTTTGGTCTTGCCTAGGTAACTAGCTCATGACTCTCGAAGTACAAGCCTACTGTAATCATTAGGGCATAGTTAATGAAAACAGCTCATTATTGTCTTGGAGATGCTGTCCTCTAACAATGCCCTTTGGATTGAAATGTATGCAAATGAAGATTATTTAATTTTGAACTTTTACTACATGGACCTTGTAAATATGAAAATTTAATTACTAAGTGCAATATTTATTATGAGGAGCTGCAGCTCTCCTCTCTACCTTACCAAGCAAACAAGAAAATATTCATTCTGAAGTAGATGCTTATTTAACAGATGGTTCTGTCCAGTGTTTTCAGAAACCCATGCAGGTATGCTGCAGACCAAATATTCACAGATTTACCCCCTCATCCTGGAGAGCATTGTATTAACATCCTTCACACTTTGATAAGGGTCCAGCGCTTCTCAGCTTCTGTAAGAAAATTTGCACATCAGTCCAGAAGGAAGTAAATTGCTGGGAGAAAGTGTGATGTAGCAAAACTGCTGTCTGACAGTGTAAGACCAATGAAGTGTTTTCATAAGTAAATGGTGCGTATCTCATGATCTGTTCTTGGGAGAGGATCATCTGAGCCAGGCCTGTACACAGACGAAATGTTTCAGACAACTATCCTGCCCATATGGAGGAGAATTTGCACTGTTGGAATAATTATCATTTATGGCTTCTGCAGTTCTGATAAATGCAGAAACTCAGAAACTGATTTGAGTAGATCAAACTTTTTTTTGTGTGTGTGTGTGGAGGGGAATCTTGGATGAACAGAAAAGTTGAAAAAACTCCAAGTTAGAAACTATAGTTTTATTTTTAGACACATGTTTTTGTAAAATAGAAAGCTCTCTTGACATATGAAACCACTTTAATACTGAAAAATCTCCAACTTTGATTCCTAGAATAATCAAACCCAGATTTTTTGACATTTCAGAACTTGTGCTTTTGTTTTTACATTGAAAAATCAGTGTAAAGTAATAAATTTTGATATCACCAGTTTTTCAGGTGCCTTATCAGTGTGGTCTCCTCACTTGCTCCCAATCTGGAGCATAGGAAATAGACAGGAAAGGACAGGAAATGTTTATGTTATTATAGCAAGATTTGTTGGCAAATGTAATATATTTTATTAGATCAGTTGATACAATGGGGGGGGGGGGGGAACAGATGAGGTTTCAATCATATAAGCCCTTCTTGAAGTATGAAATAGAATTGATCAATATAAAAATAAAGTACTGAGATTGTAACATGCTAGTAATATATATTCTTCAAAATTTCCCTTGCTTATACCCTTGGATTATCACAATCAGCATGAGACTACAGAAGTAATATTTTCAGCTGGAAAACACAGGAATGTTTGTGATCTGCTGTTTCAGAAGGATCTTGAAATTCATGTAAAGACTCACGCTGACTTTAACACCATTTGAATTTGGACCTATATTAAAAATCATTGAGTTTCATTCAACCTCCTATACCAGATCTCTAGACAGAAAACTGTCAAATGACCAAAACCTTTTCCACCTATAGACATTTCCCGAGGCATCACTGATGGGAACACTTGCTGTTGCTAAACCGGGCTGTTCTTTGTGTGGCAGCTAAGGAAAGTGTGTAAAATCCTATCTGCAGCAGGAGCAGTACCCAAGACAAAAACTGTGCTGTATGAGGTACATCCCCTACCAGTGTGGTTCTCCTCAGGGGTGTGTATTCTTCTGTAATGTTTTTTGAAATATAGGGGGAACTTGTCCATGGAAATCTGTGCCTGCTAATTGTCCTAAGCCTGCTAACAGGACTGCTTCCTTAGTAGAATGAGTCCATATCACTGCTTTGTTAAGCAAATAGAAGTAATAACTGTGGGTTTTGTTAACAATGCAGAAGTTTATAGGGTTAAAACCTCTCTGGATGAGCATTTTGGATGGATGATCTCTGGGAAGGAGCTGTCTTTAGTGCTTGTTCTGTGCTTGAACAGAAGCTGTCAGAATTCTGTGTGTGACTGAGCTTCTAGGAACTGCCAAACATAAAGATTGTATCTCCATCCCTCCCTTGGTCAATTTTGTATGGGTGCCTTTCCCCATGAGCAAAAAGTATCTGAAGTCAGGATATTACTGAGTTTGAGTGTGATTGTTTATTTGCTAGTGCTCACAGGAGGTGGGTAAGGCCCATGTGCTGTGAGTCTGAGCATTAACAAGCTCATCATTCCTGTTCAGCCAACTGGGTTGTCTTTGCTGGCCAGGCAATTGTGAGAATGATGAGGAAGGGCAGATCTCCCTCGATCTTAGGAGTGAGCTGTTTGTCAATCAAGCAAAATATTCTGATTCTTACCTTTCTCTGTATTTTTTTTTCCCTTTAGGAGTCTCAGTTTTTTTTTGTCAGTATTTTTCTCTTGAATGCTTGAGTTCCTAATTACAACTTTGTATTTTTGCTTTTCTTATCTTGCGTGGCTTCAGCTCCTGGACTTTCTCATACCTTAGCAATAATTTTTTCTGTTAAAGAAAATCACAAGGTCACACAGCTGTGCTGACCCAGACTAAGCCTTGGGTTACAGACAGCTGATCCCCAGGGCTGAACATTGCAAGATGACAGTGTGTGTACCTTGCACATGAGCAGAGGAATATATTCCACAGCTATGTGTATTGCTCTGAACTCAAAAGACAAGAATGTTTTTGTTTGTCTCTTAAGACGCTCTTGGCTTAGATGTTGAAGCAACAAGAAAGGACTTTTCAAAAAAGCTTGCAAACATAATCTCTTTCACTTTTTTTTCTCAAGTTGCTGCAAACAGACTCTTAAAGGGGGAAAATAAAAAGATAACTGTAATGACTTACATTTATCTGGTGATTTTCGTCTCTGAAGGTACTTTGAGAGATGTCATAACCACACGTATCCATGTTGTGGGCTGTCCTTCAGTTTATATGACAAATGTTAGACATCATCTCAGTATTAATCAATATAATTACTACAGCATTTAATTATTCTTCCATACCCAGCCTCACCATTTTTTTTAAATGCAGAAAATAGTAGCAAAATATTGCCAATTTTGTGTGTTGTTTTTCTTTTTCCTGCTAATTGAGGATAACCTTTGCTAGGAGAGGAGAAATCCCATTATAGTAGCTGGGTTATATAGGAGGTCTGAGTCATTCCCTTGCAATTTTTATGCTTTATTACCAGCAGTAGAAGGCGGATGAGCCTTGCACGGATTATTTTATGCTCATATACTGCTGTTTATTCTGTTTAAATCAACCAGTCAATATTTTGCCATTTGAGATAGACACACCTGGAGCAAACCTACTCCTTTGTCATCCAGAGAGTGCTGTCTTCAGGTACAAACATCAGCATGGCCTCACGATTATAGAAATAAAACAATTCAGTTCCAAAGAACGTTCTGAGGAAGTGAGTGGCAACCAATAAAAGACCAAACACCTGATTATCAACTTGCCTTCTTTCCTTTGAAGAAGTGCTGCTCTTTGTGATACATTCGTTTCATGGAATAGTACTTGGTAATTTGTTCAGAGAACATTTTTGAAGGACTGTATCCAACATTTCCAATTACATCTTGAAGGCTTGGCACAAAGAAAGGAGATGAGAAAGATCTTAAAAATGGGGAAATGAATACATACTTCAGGCTCCTTTTTTTTCCCCTTCTCATCTAAGTTATGAATGATCTGATCTACTGGAGGTATTAAGAGGCCTTATTTAGTAGCTATGATCATCAGATAGCAGGTTCTGAAAAAAAAAACCTGTTTGGTACCTAATATCTAAATGAGCTCTCAGATGCAAGTGTATCTCAGCTGAACAGAATAGTTTTAAGCAAGTGATAAGAGTGGGTAGGAAAGACATTCACTGCTTTCATAATCAATCACTTCACAAAGTAATTAATTGGACAAAGCCATAACACACCATAGGCAAATACTGACGTTAAATAAGTATTTGTATGCTGTCTATTCAGACACAATGATGGTTATTGTACCCTATTATAGTGTCATTCAAGTCTCTTGCAATCTGTGTAATTGATTCCTGGATTTCACTAGCCAATGCCATATACCGTGAAAGGACAAATGTATTTTTGAAATAGAGGGAGGTAGATTTAGATTGGATATTAGGAAAAAAAAATTCACAATGCAAGTTGTAGAACACTGGCACAGGTTGCACAGAGAGGAGGTGGATGCCCCATCCCTGGAAACATTCAAGGCCAGGCTGGACGAGGCTCTGAGCAACCTGATCTAGTCAGGGAGGTCCCTGCTTCTTGCAGGGGGGTTGGACTAGATGCCCTTTAAATGTCCCCTCCAACTCTAACCATTCTATGATTCTATGATTTGTGGGTTATCTAATCTAGGAGAGGAGAAGAAGGAAGACATGGAAGGAGTCTTCAAATATGTAAGAAACATCTGCCAGAGAGGAAGGAATAATTTATTCTCTACAGCTTCTGTAGAAAAAGACATACTGAGTTTAAATTTCAGCAAGGGAGATTAGGTTTAGATATCTGGGAAACAACTTTGGAAGTGAAAGGAGACTAACTTACGGGAGTTGTTTAGTCTCTGATACTCTGGAGTCTCCATCTGCGTAACCAGTCCTTGCCAGGAATAGTTTAAGATTAGCCCATCCTGCCATGGGACAAGCGGAAGGATGAGACAACTCCCAAAGGACTCTGCCAATGTAATTTTCTTCTCTAAATTTTCTCTGGTGCAATATTTTACACTTCCCCTGAAGTCTCTGTCTCCTCATTCCAGAAGGATATTATTGAAATGATAGAAAATGTGCAATGAAAGCAGAACGTGTCTTCTCTTCTCAACTCACCTCTGGGTGAATAACATCTTTTAGCATTGCATGTATGAATCTGAGGTGAGCCTCAGTCCCCATATGTGATGTGCAGTTAGAGCAAACACATGGGGACTGCGGTGGAGTGTGAGTCTGTCAGACTCGGCTATCCATGAGAACTGAACCTCACACCTTTCTGTGGCGTGTTGCTCAAATGATAAGCTTTACAAAGTTTTAAAAGAATCTTATTTTAAGAAGTGCACTAAAAGCTCCTTTTTGAAGCATGCATTAAACAAAGCTCTCAGCAAGACGGTGTACCTGAATGGGTACTGTGAAACCTGCAATCTGTAGAAGCCTCAATAACAAATCAAGTCTTTCCTGGCATGGTTTTCTGCACTGGCATGTGTTTATTCTCTCCGGGAGGTCTTCTCTTCAGCAGTTTGTGTCTAGAATGTAAAAGTGGAAAGAATTTTATTTTCTGAAGCGAAGGAAGTTTTGCTGGAAAGTTTTCTCTGGAATATTTTCTTTTAAAGTCTTTAAAGACCTTTTTTTTTTTTTTTTTTTTTTTTTTTTTTTTCTTTT
>WHYT01017247.1:281986-324331 GCA_009806455.1 Tetrax tetrax
TTTTTTTTTTTTTTTTTTTTTTTGTTCTCCTCTTGGAAGCCTTGCTTTTCTTGAAAGCCTCAGTCTTAAAGAATTGTGACAGTACTTTCTGGAAGTTTGATACTTTGCATTTTCCTCTCATCATTGTTGCTAGGGCTTTCCACCTGGGTAATTTATTCTGTGGTTTTTGTTATGCCAGGATTCCCATAGTACATATGGTAAGCAAGCAACAGAGATGATGATGAATCATGGGAAATAAAAACCCACAGAGAAGACTGGGATGATGAGAGCTCAAAGCAATGAAACACTGCTGCACACTGAATACTGTGGAGTGAAGGAGATGTCATGGGTTCTATGTATCTGAAAGTGATGGATCTATATCAGTGCAACACTCCACCTGAACAAATTAAGACCTGTCTAATACATCTTCCCGGTGCACGAAGACCAAGTTAGGTCATCTTCAATGAATTTTTCTGTGCAGTTTAAAGAGCAAATTGTGTTGGTGTTTGCCTAGGGGTGCTGTCTATGATTTAGGCCTTGCCTATGTTTTCTTAAGGTCATGCCAGCTAGTGGACAAAACTCTGAAGTTTAAAAACATGATTTCAGGAATTAAATTTTGGAGGTTAAGAATTTTTTTTTTTTACTAGAGATTGTTGACAAAAATGACTCCCAAAATGTTTTCTCATAGGCACAGGTACAATTTTGTCAAACTCTTATTGACTGTCATCAAATCCTGACAAAGAGCTACAAAGAAACTGTTCCTGTAATAGCATGCCAGTATTGGCTGTGCTCAGAGCTATTTAATATGGGTCTCTCAGAGCATAATAATTTTGTAATCAGAAAGCATTTGCACTTGGCCATGTGTTTCCTGCAGGCAGCTGCTTGGTCCCTGACAATTGAGTCGGACATGTAGATTCCGGGCAACTGTAAGAAAGTCACAAGTTATCCAGTGCTATTTCCAAAAATAACAATAATGAACACATATACAGTAGTTCTCACCAGAAACTCTGTCAGTTTGGGTTTTGCATGCTCCTTAAATGTGAATATTAAATAACAATAAACCTGACCCTGTTGAGAACTTATGACTTCTATATAAATATTACTGTATAAACCTCAGGTCAGCAACTGCCTTTTTATTCTGTCTTCTATTTAAAGTGCTATAAAATCACTGGGCTCGGTAGTCTTTCAAATGACCCATATGAATTCAGTCCAGTCCATACTCTTAGATTACTGTGTTTCCAGGGCTATGAAATTAGGTTAGAAAATTCCAGGACAATAGGAATTGATGGGATTGCTTATCTGAGATTGGCTGTTGCTGCAATTTGTCTGTAGGGACTCATAGATATGGTACCTGGATCCATCACATCTAAACATGAATGGATGAGGATGTAGCTGTCTGCTGAAGGTTATTAAAAATCTTAGGTGTCTATCATTCCCTAGCTATCTTGGACTTTATCTTACTGTGGTTACACAGCGCTTCATTAAAGCGGAATATAGACAGATATAAACCTAGGAAGATCTTTGTCCTATCAGAGTTGCAGATGGATGCCATGCATGATGTCTGAGGGCATGTAAAGACATATGATGAGATTACATGAGTTTCAGCTAAATCCCATTTGAAACAGCTTCTGACACCTTAAGTCACCACAGATAAACATATTTGGTCTTGAAAAGGCTTTGAAAGGAGCACAGACATTTATCCTGCTGAAACATGCTAAAAAGAAGGCCATAAAACGCAACTACTTTATGCTCATGCCTGCCCAAAAGACATTGGTGCGTTTCAAAGGTGTTGTTCAAAACTGAAGATGACTTCTAAATTTCCTAAAGTTTGATCTGGACTCTAGCAAATAAATTAGAGATAGAGATGATTTTGTTAAAAAAAGGTATATTGATTAGATTCCTTGAAAAATTAGATTCTGAATTCCTTCTAGAACAAAAGAATGACTGTTCTCAAACCAAGAGTACTGCTAGCCTAACGCAATGCCCTTGAAATGGTCAATTTTGAATGCTTAGGGAAAAAGTAGCACAGGCTGGGAAGTGTAGTATGATTCTTTCCCTGGCTATGTACCCTCTGTGTTTTGTCCTGCTCCTTATCTTCTGCTAAACAGTAGCTTAGAGATTTTCAAGGATAGCTATTGTATTCAAAGCTTAATAGCTGCTCATAGGCCTGACTTTATGGTTGTTAATTTGTTTAAGATAATAACTAAATATCAAGGAAAAATAAATCCGTGAATATATGTTTGCATTTGGAATATGGTCATGTATTTTGATAAGATAAGGTGATATAATTTTTCATGTTGTTCATGTTTAAATGGTGCTACATCTACTTTCTGGGAACACTTGGGCAGCAGAGCATAGCTGAAGAAGAATACTCATGAATAGCAAATATTAAACTCAAATGCTTGAATATTCCCTGAAGACAAGTTCCAGATTGTCTATTCCATTTTGTCAGTTGCAGTTCCTTCTCTGGCTGTACACTGTATAAATCAGCCAAAAAGGGAAGGCGTCAGCAGTAAGAAAATTGCAAAAATTCAAAATTCACACTGCAACGCATAATTCAGTAAATGTTAAAATCCAATCACAGTGTCTGGAGTGAAAATATACAGAAAACAAGAAAGTTGTTTACAAACACATTTTATAAACAAAAATCATAGATTTGGTTGGAAGGGACCTTAAAGATTCCTTAAAGTTCCAACCGCCCTCATATGGGCAGGGACATCTTCCACTAGATCAGGTTGCTCAGAGCCCCATCCAGCCTGGCCTTTGAACACTTCCAGGGATGGGATCCTCAGCTTCTCTGAGCAACCTATTGCAGTGCCTCACCACCCTCGTAGTGAAGAATTTCTTCCTTGTATGTTATCTAAATGTACCCTCTTCCAGTTTAAAGCCATTACCCTTGTCCTATCACTACATGCCCTTGTCAAAAGTCTCTCTCCAGCTTTCTTCTAGGTTATTTTTACTTGAATAATTTTTACCATCATTGGGCTGTGGTCAAAACATTAGCTTCCATTTTATTATTTTCTTGGAAAGAGGCTAAAATTAAATATTATTATTACTTGAACTTTAAGAGTCAGCTTGTCAAAATCACCCTGACTAATGTCAAACGTCCACATCATTTCCAAAGGGCATGTACCTCTGACCCATTCAGCAGGTACATTTGTACCTGAGCAGTGAGTCTGCACATACTTAGCTGTTCAAACTCATGCATACACACCATGACTGTATTTTTACACATGCATCTTTTGTGTTCCACTTTGCAAAGGTGTTTTTCAGATTTCCTCAGACAGAAGACTCGCACAAATGATAACTCTATCACTGACCACAAAACACGTCACACAATTAGATGAGTGTAACTCAATAAGGATCTTACAGCTAGGAAACTGATGAAAATGATTGATCCATACTCAGAGATCAATGCAGAAACAGTTAAGAAGTCTGACTTAGGTTTTCAAGCTTTGATCTCATCCTAAACCTGAGATCTGCCCTCTCAAGACAGTCTCTGAAAACACTCACATGTGACATTAATCTCATGAGAGTTTTAAGTTGTCTTCTGCATGCTAGTAAACTTTACTCCAATTGTCAAAAATACATAATACAAAATTTGTCAAATAATGTTAGATTACTTAGCTACCAGGATGATAAACACTAACAATACATGAGAATTTAAGTAGTATTTGGATGAAAGTTACCCATCTACCCCATCTGTTTTCATAATGTTACATTTTTACATTTTAATGTTACACTTATTGAAGAAAACATACATTATTTTAGAGGCTAAGCCCACTCCTTCCTGTTTAAACATGCTTTGATTCACACAAGCACGCATTTGTCAGTTATGTTACTGTCTTTCTTCAGACGCAGATTAGTAGATGAAGAGCAGAATCAAGCACCTGCAATAATTGGTGTTTTCTTATTTCTCTTCTAGTAATAAGCTGATTCTGCTAGAGAATATCAGTTAAAGGGAAAGAAACAGAAAAGCACTGAAAGAGATTCCACCACACTGAGTTAAACGAAACAAGTTCTGAAGTGTAACTCATGCCAGGGAGGTGTTACATACACAGTGTTTTCTCCATGAGTTTTAAATGGTAACATGTATTTTCCTTTAGTAAGATGAGAGGAATTGGTAAGTTAACAGCATTGAACATTTAAAATATGGCTCAGGATATAAGAAACTGTTTTAAAGAGCAAATGATAACAGTGCCAAATTATTAAGGCCATGTCAGCAAAAATAATTAAAGGCAATTACAGAGAAAATATCACTTAAGGGCATCAGGAGAAATATTATGTTATTTATTTAAATAAATTGAACTATATAAACAAACAGTTTTTCAACTCCAGAAATGTTATAAATTTTATCATCTTAAATTCATCTAAGCTACTGCATTCTGCCACTGGAATGAAATATTAACAATAGAATTGACATTCTAGTTAGTCTCCGTTCAACTCCAAACTTTAATAGAAATAACCTGTCGGATTTGACTGAGTGTGATATCACTGGAGAAGCCTTGAATTTAAACTGGCTGGATAAAGAAAATTGCATGGTTTGTAAAAACAGTTTTGAATAAAATGGAAATTTTCCTTCTATCCTATTTAGCTGTCAAAAGGCCACTTCTAATACTTTCATAAAGCTATTTGCCTACAGAGCAAAGATAAAGACCTGGAAAAAAAATAACAACATAATCCCAAAGCAAATAACCAAAAGATAAAATCCAATGAGAAAAATTACCCTGATTTTCTAATTTCCTTTTTTTTTTTTTTGAGTCTAATTTGTGTGCATGTTTGTTATTTCTGTTTATGTTAAGAAATAACTGATGAAGATTGATTCCAATTGATTATTAGATTGCAGCAAGATTATTAAGCACATTCATTTTAGTTAAGTTTTTAAACTGGAAAAGAGCAGAGAAACACAAAAGTCAGAGTGACATGTAAATTAATGGTAAGATAAGCAAATTAAAAAAACCCTACTTTTGAAGTTGCAGGGAAACTTGCATCAAAACAGAAAAAAATATATAATCAGAAGCTCCAGGCAGAGCTGAAATGGGGTTTGGAATTTTTACAGGATGAGGGAAAATCTAACGTTTCCTTCCTAGCAAAAATGCTGCTTCTTGCATTGACACTTGTGGAACATAATGATGCACTGCCAGATCACTCACAATCAACTTGCTGATGCTGAAAATAAATGCCATGTTTGTAATAGATATGAAAAGGAGATCTGCAGTTACATCATTAGAGAATAATTTCATATTAAAGACATAGGTAACATCAGCTTAGTGACTAGAACAACAGGGGAAACCTTATTTTTTCTCATTTGTTTTCTTCTGCAGTCCTACACAGGATGCAATCCATTATCTATCCGAGATTATAACACACAGATACAGATATAGAAATGTCTGAAAAGGAAGGCAGTACTAATTTTTTGTGAGAACTGAAAATTTTCTCATTCAAAATATGAGAACTTTCTGAATCTCAGATATTCACTTACCTCTTTATTCTATTAGGTATGCTCCCTGAAGAGATTTCCTATTTCTTACCTCTTGCTGGAGAGTGGGCATCAGAGGAGATGGCAGTGCTATTGCCTTTCTGTCCCTACTGCTTTAGCTCAGGATCACAGAATGCTTGGGTAAAAATGTTCAGTACACTCACACAAATCATTCTTCAGAACTTGGCTTATGCCCATCTTCTAAGCAGAAGCTCTACCACATGGCTAGGCAACAATCAAGACTGGCAGATATGCTGGTCTGCTACAGGCTTCCCACTGGGACACAACATATGCATATGTGCCTTTTGGAATATTCCTATTGTGATCTGGGTGTCAAGAGAGTTGTTCAGGATAAGAAAGCAAAAGAAAGAACCACAGTGGAGGAAAAGAATGAGTTTTCTTACATAAGGGAAGGGTCCCATCTTTGTGAGAACGCAAATGGAAATCTGCTTTCTGGAAGGGAGGAGTTTCATTGTCCAGGAGCAAGGGTTCAATATTTGAGGTGGAAGGAGAATGAATACTTTCCACTGTTCCAGGCCTGCCCATACATTAGAGATGTCCTAGTTCCCGATTCGGTAAGTTGCATGATGGTATCTTCAGAAAGATGACGGCTACAAGACATGTAATAGATTGGGGTTCACAAGAGGAGCTCCCTGCAGTTGTTGTGGGGGAAGCACTGGGGTGAAGAGGGATGGAAATTGAGCAGAGAACCCCTGAGTGCCTTTGGACATGGTCTGTGATGTCTCACTCCATCTAGCAGAGAGGGATTTTGATTATTCAGCTACTGCTAGTGATGAAATCAGGCACCAGAGCTGTATTTGGGCTGTATGGGAGCTACAAGCAAGGGGGTAGCTACTCAGTGGCCATGCATTCTGTATGCCATGGACTCTAAGGGCTTTGGAGGAAGCCTCGTGTTTTGGAGGCACTGTTTCTGATTAATTCCTTCCCTTCATAGACAGCGACAGAGCTGTTACGGGATGTGCATGCTGTCTGGTGCAAATTCTCATGAGGGAGTCTCAGGATATGGGTTCACCCTTGGAGCCAGTTCCTGACCTATCCTTTGCCAGAGACGTGTTTCAGCTTCCTTTTCCTGCATTGCTGGGAGAAAGTACCTACTGAAGGAATTGCCTGTTAGTCTGGCCTGGGTGCACTGCTTACAGGTTCTTGGAAATGGCAGGTTTACAGTAGGTTTGCTATTATTATGGGGTAGCAACATCTCCTTTTCTGTAGTGAATATGACATCTTGCAGTAATAAGAGAAAAAGTGAATGTGAAGGGATTTCATCTGCCAGCCTGGTGTGGATATGACTGGTGTACAAATTGTGTAAAAAATACACTAAACTGAAACAGAATATTTCACTGGGAGAGGGAGCCTGATTTACTTGCACAGGTTATTGCCTCTTTCATCAGGTAAAGACAAGAATGTCCAAATGAATTAATTCATTACTTCTGTTTCACTACAACGGGCACACTAGCAGCTCAGAGATGAAGAAGTGTTATCAGAAAATAGAAAAGAAACAGCTGGAAATAGTGGGACACATTATTCTGAGCAACATTAAAGAATAAGAAAAAGTAGTTTAACCCTTTTACAGCAAAATTCTTAATCGTGTGCATCACTGTAAGTGTGTGAATAGTCCTGTTGACATCAGTGAAGTCAATCTGCTCTGTTTTGCTGAATGGGATCCCAAAAGGACAGTGTGCAACAAAGCGTGGCTCATGATATTTTGAAGGGAAGATAACAGTGTCTCTAAACCTTACAATAATTATCATTAACAATAGACTTCTCTTTCTGTAGAAAAGATTGTTTCTAATCCAATAAGCGATTAAAAACATCATTATTTTGCTGTCACCTTTTTACTAGGTCCTTTTCCTTCTGGTTGACAACTGAGATAACAGACAAGGAGACTATCCACCTGGTAAACAGTTTTCCTTTCCTTTAGAATGGTCTGTGACAACTTCCATTCGTGATAGGCGGGTTGGGTTAAAGCAGCCTTTGCTTCTCAAATTCAGCTACAGTATAGGCATACTTCTATTTCTTTGACCTGCATTATTTTAGAGAACACTTGTGAAACTCAAGAGAAAATGAAAACTCAGTTCACCTCCCAGACTATAAAGGACATACAAGCAGAGTTCATACAGGAGAGAAACTACTGTGAAGCAGCAGGCTGAGAAGAAAACAAACAAACAAAAACCTGAAGTCAAAGAAGCGGCAGCCTTAGCAGGGCACTAAGAGGAGAGGTTTTGCTTGCTTGCTTGCTTGAAATAGTCAAGTCTTGGAGCACTTCTTGCCATCTCAGATAAATTGCAGACAGCTGGTTACTTTGCTGGGAAGAGAGACCAGGCAGTTGCTGTGAAAGAAGGAGAGAAGCAGGATTTGAAGCATGAAAGTGGCAATGTGCTCATTCAGGGGTCACCTGCATGGTGGGCAGCAGACACAGGAAAACTTCCACAGGGGATTTACTCATTTTTGGCAAGGGCAATTCAATACTGATGCTTCTGAAAACTTAATAGATACAGAATCATAGAATAGTTTGAGTTGGAAGGGACCTTTAAAGGTCATCTAGTCCAACCCTCTTGCAAGGAGCAGGGACATCTCCAACCAGATTAGGTTGCTCAGAGCCCCGTCCAACCTGACCTTGAGTGTTTCCAGGGATGAGGCATTCACCACCCCTCTGGGCAACCTGTGCCAGTGTTCTACCACCCTCATTGTAAATTTTTTTTTCATTATATTAAGTCTGACTCTACTACCCTCTATTTTGAAACCATTACCCCTTGTCCTATCAGAACAGGCCCTGCTAAAGAATTTCATCCCATCTTATAAACTCTCTTTAGATACTGGAAGGCTGCTATAAGGCCTCCCCAGAGCCTTCTCTTCGCCAGACTGAACAGCCCCAGCTCTTTCAGCCTGTGGGAGAAAATATCATTGGAAGGGATTGTTAAAGAGGTTGCAGTCTTATGGGATCCTAATTACACTTTGTTAGAGCTGGTCAAGGTCAGCACATTCCTTCTCTCTGCTGGGAAGGACTGCCTGGACTCCATAATATAGAACAATATTTGCTAGAGCCAAGGGACTACAGACATTACTAAAGCAAGCCTTTTGCTTCAGTGTCTACTCTGCTGAGCCCTGGCCTCTGCTGTTTTGAGTCCTAGGATGAGTTCATTTCTCAGGGGGACCTGCTAACAGCAAAACTCTAGTATAAATTGACCCAGGGTTTCACAATGTTCCTTACATTTTAATCTGTCCCAGATTTAAGGACCAGGAGTGAGGTTTGATTTCATTCTTCTGCGTGAGGTTTTGATTTGCGGCCCAAATTAATTCTGACTAAGAGTCCCTGTAGTGGAAGACTATACACCCTAACACCTGTGGAGTCAGTGAAAAGAAACCAAAGGCCATTTTTCCATCTAAAATCTTTATTTCTTTCTAGAGAGTACCATCTTTTCATAATGGGTTACAGACCTTTCATTCAGTACCTGCTCTGCTGAGCATATTGTTTTTTTAAATTTACTCACAGAACAGATGACAGAAGTTTTTGCACCAGTGACTGTATACTAGGTAGGCTATGAAAAAGATTCTCATGGAAAAAGATTTATCAGTTTTCATAGAGGCCTAAAGAAGTCAGCCTTCTAATTGTACAAGCTCATCTATAGAGCTTGGAGTTAAATATAGAGGATGAGCACCTAAAGGGCTGCATGAGGGCATCTCAGGTGTAGAAGGTGATGGTGAAAGTGAAAATTATTAGCTTAGAGTCTTAAGTAAGTTTCAAAAGTGGAAGCTAACTGGGCTGTACCTCTTAATTAGCCACAGACCACTTTTGAGAATGAGTTCCTAATTTTTGTGAAATTTGAGTTCAAAAGATTTGAAGTAGATGCTTAAACTTATCTTGCCCACTTGCTCATCATACTGCCTGAATAATTAGGCTATCATGCATGCTGTGGGCGATCTCTCCTCATCTCCTCTTGCATATGTTTCACTTTACCTCAGTAATTAAACATTCATTGGACAAGAAAGAGGCTAGGGAAGTCAAGCATGAGAGAGGAAAGCAAGGTTACTGCTCCAGTGGTTATTTCATTACTTAAACAAAGCTGGACAGTTTCGGAGAACGCAGCTGAGGAGATCTAATAAGATTGTGCTTGTTGATTCAGATACTCTGCTGGAGAGACAGAAAACTTCTGATAGAGTCTCAGACCCACAGAGAGTGAGTCTTTTGCAAATGGATATCCTAACCACTGTTATTTATGGAGACATAACTTATGAGAAAAAGATTCACTGGATTTGTGAAATCAAATCTACTTGGAGAGTAGGTTGGGAAGTGAAAGGTATGTCAAATGCAGTTGCAAACAACTACGTTCTGCATTCTCTTGGTAGGTTAAGATGAGATCCTCATGTGGTTAAAAATAGAGCCTATCAGCAGCATTTAACTCCAAAAACTAATTTGTAAATTGTATTGAAATTCAACACAGGTGTTTTTTGGCATGTGTTGATAAAATGCCTTGGGAAGATTGTATAGGAATAATCTGATGAGGATTGTATTAGAAAGGGAAGAAAAGGACATCTTGTTGCTCCTTATAGCACATAATACTGTTTGGGGGTTTTTTTATGGATTTAAAACCTCCTAATGGCTTTTTCCTCTAAGGGATTCATCACCTGTTCAATCATTTACACTCTGGTTAACAGTCCTGCAGTATCATCTAAATGCTATAAAAATTGCTTTAGTTTAGGAAAGTCTTTCACACTTTGATTTATCTTTGCAAGTCTCTTCTCACAGATATTTTTCCAGCCTAGCAAGAAGGTGTGCAGGGAGGTTCCCAGAGTTGTTTCCAAGCACTAAATCACAAGCACTGGATATTCTGAGGGAATGGGCAAAAAATCTGTCACATTTAGACAGTGGGATGTGTGTGTTCATGGAAGTGAATGACATACAGAAGTGAGAAATGAGATTTTCTGCTGATGCAAAGATGAGGCATAGGATCATAAGAGAAAATAGGGCTGTTGTTACTGTAGGGGTAGTAACCTCATGAAAGCTTAGTCATATTTTACCTGCTGCAAGAGACAAAGTAGTTTAAAGTCAGAGGTGGCCCAATGCTGCAGAAATGTCTTAGACTCCCATCATCCAGAATATTGTATTTCTTTAGCAATCAGCAATTTTATTCTGAGAATTTTTCTGATTTCTCTGCTCTTAAATATCTACTGGACTTAGGAGGATGCTGGAAAGTGAATGGCCAAAGTGATGACAGAATAAAGTAGTGCAGGAGGACTGAACAATAGTAATGGTTTTGTGAGCTTTGCCCTTCTAGATCATTGATTCTGTTGTAACTTAGAAGAGAAAAAAATTGTTACTGAAAATTTAGTTGCTTTGGAGAGATATCTTGAGCATTTTTATTCTATTTCGTACCTGTTAGAAGACATACCTCTTTGTCAAAACCAATACTGCAGCTTGCACCATCTGCAGAATCTCTGTTGCATCAGAATTGGATTCCCGGTCTTGGAGATGAGACATTCAGGAGACTGGGAAAATAGCTTTCAAAAAGCCTTGGGGCATCTATTCTGTTAAAATGGGCAGCCTAATTCTCTGCTTTATCTAGGAACTGTTGTAAAAAAAAAAAAAAAAAAATCAAATGCATCTTTAAAAAACGCTGTGAATCAAATCAGGGTTATATGCATTAAAATTATCATGAAAATCCAAGGAGTGGTTTGAATTATTCAGCTATTTTCTTCACACATATCCATTTCTTAATGTGCTTGCTTAAAGATAATATTTCTTTTTTTTTAATGAGACCACTGGGGACAAAAGGTGGTTGACACAGGGGTGTACATTCTGTGACAGCGTAAATTCCTCATATATAATGCAGAGGGTGAGTCCTTGAGGTAAGGACCAAACTGTGTAGTGATGAATATGAACACTTATACTGTGTGGCAGAAATGGGATAATTTCAGTGATACTTCTACCACCCATCTCAGAGCATTAGACAAACAGGCAAGCACTTTTTGACTGAAGTAACTTTGGACAAGGAGTTTTCATTCCAGGAGGTTTGCATCTGCACTTCCACCACCATGCATTAATGCATAAATATGTACAGCCTGCGAGATCAGGGCTGGGTATGTCTGATCCCATTGCATCCCACTGCTTGACAGCACAAACCTGTGCCCTCTGCCCTCAGCTGCGTCCAGCCACTGTGAACTGCTGACAGCTCCTCAGGCACTGCGTGGGCTCTGCGGGGCGGCTGAGGAGACAGCCAAGACAGCAAGAGCCTGGGTGAATCACTGGAACGAAGCCACGGCCCGGCATTGAGAAAACAGTATCATAAATCACTGAACTTTTCACATTTCCAGAAAGGCCACTAAACATTTTAATGGTCAGCTCCCCACCGCTGTTGCTTCTGTCCACTAATTCAATCAGTCCTCTCTACCCTTGACTTGGAAATCCATCTGCTTTTTAAATTCATTGCTTTTCCCTACTTCAGTGATCAGTCAGATGACTTACCTCTTATGTTTGTTGTTCTTTGTGAAACGGCCATTTGTTTTCTTTTTCCCCATGTTTCACATTTTTTAGGTTCAGGTATACACTATGTTCTCAGTCTTTCTTAAAATAATGCATATCTCTATTGATTCATCATCATCATCAAGATCATTATTATTGCTATTATTGTTGTGGCTCAGTTAATTTTGTCCAATTTTGATAAGAAATAAGAACAAGACTCGTGCTTTTTTAGTCCCCTTTGTATTGTTTGAAGGAAAAAAATCTATACTTGGTATTTATTATTTCTCTATATAGAAGACATAACTGTTAGGTATTTTATATTTCTTCTCTCTTTTTCACCCCAGATGAAAACTTAGCAATGTCAGCATCTGTGAACTATATTTTAGCCTTTGAAGGGCCTTCAGGACCAGGCATCCTAAGGAAAAAGAAGAAATCCTGCAGCTTAGGTCTACTATAAAATTCCTTTATTTCCACACAATGCTCCTTTCCTGACTCCAGAGAAAGAGAGATGTTTATTATTGCTCCTGGCTAATGGGAATACAGATAGATTTTAAAAAGATTTCAAGGTCCACTTTTATCCCTCATAATTTTAGGAAGCTGATTGTGACAAGTGTGTCAGAGGTGAAGTCCAGCTAGACTCCTTTTGCAGTCCTGAGGAGAAGAGGGGTCAGCCGGCAGGATTCTGGCCAGCATTGGGCTGAGCATCTCATCAGCTGGCAGCCCTCCCCAGACCCAGCCACACAATGATAAAATCAGAGGTGTACTTCATGATCTCCAGAGGTACCAGTTTGAGATTGGGTGTTTAAGATAAACTATGGTACCTTACAGAGTTAAGGAGCTCTGGTATGCTTTGGAGGAATCATGTTTAAGTATGGTCTTAATTTGATTTTGAGCTGATTTTAGAGATATTTTCTGCACTCCAGCAAGAGTGTGAATTACAGATTTTACAGGGTATCTCCCTTGTCAAGCCTGTCCCACCACAGAGCCTTGCTCCAGACTTGGTTGAAGTTCTTCCTCTGAACCTCGCCATAACAAGTCTAGCACCTCACGCTCCTAAAAACGCTCTGGCGCATTAGTCTGCTGCAAGCCTTGTAGGTGGACAAAAGCCAGAATGTTCTACCAGTGCAAAAGTAGCAAAAAGCCCCCCCCCCCCCCCCCCCAATTATTGTTCTAAATCTTAGTTAATTTTGATTTCACTTTTGTTTTCTTTTTTATTGTTAAACAAATAAAAGATATTTTCCAGCCAGCACCATGATTACTTTCTGAGCTTCTGTCCTAGTGCTTTTCCTTCAGGTACTCAGTCTTCAGCTGTATTATAAAAAGTCAGAGCTTCATCAGAAAAAAAAAAAAAAAGAAGGATGAACCTGCTACTGGGAGGACCCCAGGGATTTAGCTTGAAGCACAATGAGAAATAGATACTGGGAAAGCTGTGAAATGTACCCAATTAAGTGGTCTGTAAGAAATCCTGTTCTCTTGCCTTTTAAAGGAGAAGCAACTGCACCTGTGGCAAGAGATCTGTTTCCTCCTAATGCAGGTGTGGCTTTTAAATTCACCTCTCATGATTCATATCGCTTCATCTAGGCTTCTGGGTGACATTGCTGGACAAGACTTTGTACATCCTGTGAGCTTAAAAAAAAAAAAGAAATAAATCTTATTCATGCTCCTAAATGTTGTTTACAGAAAAAGTTAAATGGATTGTTATCCTAGCTTTTTTAGCTTTATGCTTTTCTAGCTGTCCAAGGAAATAGAGAGTATTCAAGTGAAATAACAACAGGAAAGAGTTTTGCTCCATACAAGGTAATGGCATAGAGATTTGGAAAAAGTATGGAATGAAGTACAGAGTAGAAAAGTAAAGAAGTTCAACAGTAGGGGAGAAGGTAGTAAATAGATCTTTGGAGGTGGTAGCTGATGTAAAAATGACTTGTTACATGGTGAAACTTCGTACTTTCAAAAATCTTTAAATCCTTCTATGAAACATTATCAAGAAACCTTGAAGTTTAAGGGAAAGGAGAAGGAATACATCCTAGAAGCACTGAAAATGATTTTTAGGAACTGTAAGAATAGAAAATAAATTGTATCTTTTCAAAGAGAATAATTCTGGAATGCCATCCCGAGAGCAAAGAGATTTTTAAATGAAATCTACATTCATCGGCTTCTAGCTATTATCCTGTAAATGTAAAGGTGAGTCTCAACCGAGCTCCTATTGCATCTTTAACTCGACAAAGCTTTTGTGCCTTGTTAATTACCTTGGCATCTTTGTATGCATTTGGAATACAGCACTTAATGAGCAGATCATATGAGCAGCTGCCTTTTATTTAAGGCATGTGGTTGCAGATCAGATCTTAATTATGTTCCTATATGAAAGAACAAACTACAAACAAGGTTATACTTAACTAGCTTCTATGGGGGAAGAAAAAAGGAGTGAGGGAGGAATTCTGCAACCTTTTTAAAATGGGCTTTCAGGTGATGTTGCTAACTGTTTTTCTTACTGTTTTCAGAACATGTACGTGTTTTCTTAAGGCCCAAGATCCTGGAGTCGGGTGAGAATATACACTTCTTCATTTCTAAGTATGGAATGTAGATCTTGTAAGGCTTGAATTGGCAGGTGCAGTTCCTGTTTGCTGTGAAAGATCTCCGTCTTGTTTTTATTACATTTCCAAAGTGAAAGTTCAACCTTAACTGGTTTATAGGATTTTGATAATATATATATGAGCAGCACGTGTTGGAGGGTTATAATCAGGCTGTTTATCAGCAACAGTTTAGACTTCACTGGCTGCTGAAATACATACTAATTGTTCAGTACCCCTCACTAATCAACGACTTAAAAAGTGTGATTCTTCTAATGGTTATTTGTTTTTTAACAAATGAAGTTGTGTGGGTTTTTTTTTTAGTGACTTTTAAAGCTGACATTTAGAAATAAATACTCTGAGAGGATTGGATTCGAGGGAGAGAAAAATGGAAGAGAAAATCAGTTGGCAGATGATCACAGATTCCCTGGAGGTGGGGAATAATCTATATGAAAGTCTTTGACTCTCAAATAAAGAATAACAATTAAATTTAAACTAAATAAAACCAAATCAGCTAAAAATGGTTGAAATACTTTCTCTCACAAACCCTAGTGTTTCTCAGGCATTTTGCAGTTGTCATTCAAGTCAGGTGACAGACAACGTGGCTTTAACACAGGATATAACTCTTAGTGTTGTATCACTGAAGATAGACTTTTTTCCACCTCTCCTATTTTGGTTTTGTGCTATTTGTTGAGATGTTATTTTTTTAGGACAAAAGTTCCCTATGGTAGCTACAAGCAGCACCTACATACAGAGAATATACTGTGGCTGGAAGGTGAAGGTGAAGGAGGTCCCCTGGCAAATTCTCCTGCTAGTTTAGAAAGATGTTTCCTCCCTTCACTCACATATGCACCTTTCTTTGTTCTTGCATTTCTGGGAGGCAAATTGCAGCTGTTCTGTTTAAACTGGGGGACTCTTGCCAAATTTAATCTGCTGAGAATCTGGCTGCTTTTCTATCTGTGTCTTTGTCCAGAGAAAACACCTTTATGCTCTCTCTGTGAGGTGGGAGGTATTGCTGGAACAGCTCTCAGTGAGGTAATGTCAAATTCTCAAAATGTCAGATTTATTTGTGCATGTGATGGTATAATTTGGCTTCCTGCTGTGCAAATAAGAGGATTAATTTCCATAATATAGAAATTAACACTGCAGTTGATATTTCTCCATCTCTCAGCACAAATTAGCAGCTGTGGGTGACAGCAGCCAGTTTAGCCTCTCTTTTGTTCTACATCCAAATAGCCATTGATGAAGATACTTGCCCCAATTAAATAATACTGGATGCCAAATTGGTGATATCTCCTCCTGCTCCATTTCTCTTCTTATTTTCTGGCTTTGAAGCTTCAAGTGTTTCCTACAAGTCATGGCTCTGACTGCCCTTCCCTGAGCAAAACACAGGGAGTTTCTCCACTCCAGGCTGTGAATCCTGTGATATGTACACAGGACAGTGAACACAGTGCTGAAGCAGAGGTGCACAATCATCTCTGCAAACTCTGCTGTGGAGATGATATTTTCTCCCTAAGGAATGAGGCAAGCCACTGGGGTCAATCACATTTTAAGCCACCTGGAAAAAATATTGAAAAGCCCATCTGTTAGAGCCTTTTTCTGGTGGATTTAAGGTGATTCAACAGTATGATGGACTTAGCTGAAGACATAACAAACACATTGAGCCCCCATAGGCTGTGAGGAAAAATCATCTTGTTACCATGCATCAGGTCCTAGAATCATGTCTGCAAACTCTTGAGCCAGTCCACCAACAAGTCTTTTAGAAAAGCCTGAAATTTTGTCTGTGAGCTGTTACATATGGAGAGCTGTGTACCTAGGGTTGGGCAAAGAATCTGTCAGCCTGTCAAGGTCCCTCTGAATGGCATGTCTTCCTTCCAGTGTGCTGACTGCACCACACAGCTTGGTGTCATTGGCAAACTTTTTGAGGGTGTACTCAATCCCACTGTCCATGTTGCCAACAAATGCTAAATAGCACCAGTCCCAATGCCGACCCCTGAGGAATGCCACTTGTACTTGATCTCCACTTGGACATTGAGACCACAAGTCTTTGAGTGCGACCATCCAGCCAATACACAGTACAAGGGTATGATATTTCTACTGTAATGTCTCCAGGAGCTATAGCCTTGAAAAGTGTTGCTGTGCTCAGGGCTGCTGTTACTGATTTCTTTACCATATCATGATTCTTGATGGGTAGAACTTGTGGAATGATTCAGAAATACTTTTATGAATTAAAGGGACGCATTTACTGTTATCAAGTGGGGTGATATTATTTAATGGACAGTATCTGGGCAACTACTACCAATTTCTTGGTGAAAATATCTTCACTTTGAGAAGTGTTCCAAATAGTCATGCTGAAGCTGTGATATCTGTTAATGTTTGTGGGTTTTAAAAATATTTTTATTTTAAATGCGTGGATTATCTGCAGAAGAACTATCTTAAACCAGTAAATAGCTGTGTAGAGCAGCAGTCAGGTCAGTCTTCAGGTGCCATTGATGGAGAGAAGGAAGCAGAGGCAGTCTGTCCTAAAATATGTCTCTGACATCAATCAGTCTCTAGAGGTTCCTATCTCTTTTCATTGATTGTGAACCATTAAACTACTACACTTTCTCTAGACAGCTAAACTTAATTGAGACAAATCCACCGGTGAAGGAGCAGAAGTACTAAAAAATGGCTTTGAGAGGGGGAAAAAACGAGCATTGCTATTTACAAGTAAAGCGACTTGGTTACAAAGAACCCATTGCAGGAAAACAGCACATCAGACTAACATGGGCATCACTTCTGAATGAGAAGTTTCTGAACCCAGAATGCCCTGTACCGCAAAATCAGTTCATAATTTGCTGAGTAGCTATAGATGTGTATACTTGCAGCTGTGCCCGTTCAGAGTCCGGCAGAGTGATTGCTGTGTGCATTGCCACTCTGTTAGTGTCTGATCATGACTTTGTGCAATAATAGGGAAATGCTATGCTACATGTAGCTTGGACACTGTATAACCACATTAGTGACTGAGCTAGGGCAGTGCTGCTGTATAAATATTAACGATTCAGTGTGTCTGCACAGCTCTGTACCACAAAGTGCTCCTCTGGCTTCTGGGTGATTTGGGATGAAGCATGCTCTGGATTTCCTTTCTGATCCAAGTATGGTATTAAGGAAAATAAATAATTTTCTGAAAGAAATGTTTCAACTAGCTTTATTTTCCTTTGGCTTCTTCACAGTGGTGTAGACATGGTTCTAAGAAGCACACATCTGCTGTGCTTCCATCTGCTTCAGAGGCAGTAGTCACTTGTGGTACCATTAATGATACTGGAGAAAAAGCCACTATGCTCATCCAATCCAGATGTTTGTGCTTTGCATTTCCTATAAATACTGCTTTTTTTTTTTTTTTTTTTTTTTTTTACTGAAGAAAAAAAAAAGGTGGAGGGAACACTTTAGCTACTTGGTTTAAGCTAGCTGTTCACCTTTGTGACTAGATTTTGCTCATGTCCTAACATTTTGGTGTAGACACAATACAAGGTGGAGGTCTCTTCTACACATGTTTGTGTTAATAGGCCAAGAGAGTACTTGCTATAAAAGAATATACAGTTCAGGTAGATACAGATATGGCTTTACCATCTGAGGAACAGGACTGGCACCTGAAACATAAAATTACAGGGGCTTTGTGCTTCAACAAGAAACTTAACCAGCCCTTGCCCACCAACTCTACTTTCCCCAGTAAATGCACTACATTAGAAATATTTCTGGGGATCCTACAGCAAGTCAGATGAGTTTTTGTTTGTTTTTTTTGTTTATTTGGGTGTTTTTGTTTATTTGGGTGTTTTTGTTTATTTGGGTGTTTTTGTTTATTTGGGTGGGGTTTTTTGTTTATCTTGGTTTTTTTGTTTATTTTGGTGTGGTTTTTTGTTTATTTGTTTTTTTTTTTCTTAAAAAAATTCTGCAGAATTTCATCACCTTGTGATTCAGCTCAGCTACCTGTGCGAATTCAATCAACCACCTTGAGTGACAAAAAGAAGAGAAACTTGAATTTGCTGAAGTAGAACATCTCTTCCTCCTCCTTATGTATATTTTTTTTTTCTTCCTCCCCATATAGCCAGCTTTACACTTCCCTAGCCAACTGGTGTTCAAGTTCCCTATATTTACACTGAGCTCCTGCTTGTGCTTGTATAACATTCAGATAGCCCCAAATATCCCTCTACTGCTCTGTTATAAATAAGCAGTGACCTGGCACAGTTTTTATTTTAAGATTGTTTTGCAAAGTGTTGCTCTGTTTTCCAGAGGGCAGGGTGGATTTTCAAACCAACTCCGTCATATGATTATTTTTTTTCCCCTGTATTTGAGAAAATATGAAAAAAACAGCCCTTATTCTAGAGTGAGGTCTTTAACTTCATGAAGGTAAATATAGAGCAACACTCACCTGACAACAGAATTGAGCAAAACCACCTTCTGTAAATTTATCAATTTAGTGACAAATACACTCATAAGAACTCCTGCGGCTTTCTTTCCCAATGCACAATTCTGTAATATTTGCACTAATTGAAATAATCTTTAGCAGTCTGTAGGAACAGAGCTCTTCCTTTTAAAACGGATGATCCTGGTAGGTACACTGACCTTACTAACCTCGCAAAGCCAACATAGAAAAGGTGAGTGAGACTCCAGTGAGCAGGCAGAACCAGGTGTTGTTTAGCTCACATCTCTGTAGGGACAGAGTATTTATCCAGTGATCTTTTACTGTGATGATTTACATTTTCAGTTCTATGTCAGTGCTCTCTGAAGTATGATCTAATTAGTAAAAGATGTCTGAGATTGTTTTTTCTAGTGTCAGATGATTTTCCTAATCAAAAACGCATTCTACTAATCTTTTCTGCAAATCAGTAAGAGTTTCGATAACATTTAAAGGTTTGGGTTTTTTTTTCTTCCCCATAAAAACAAGGAAAAATACTGTCTGAATTGAAGGAAATATTTTTTAAAAACTTGTTTTAATTCAGATGCTTTTTACCTTTATTTTATTTATTTTATGACATGCTCATAGTTGAGATTTTATCATATGTTATATCAAGGCTTGGTATAATTGCTGATAAGAGTATGACAGTAATGCTTACCAATAGGGTGAGAAATGTCACTAGTACAACCTGTAGGAAAAGAGGTCTCAAATACATGTATGGCAATGGGCACACACAAAGAATTTTAGATGGTTCTGATCAAAGCTAGAAACTTTGACAATACACCATTGAGAATTAGATCTGTCTTTTTCAAATTGTCTGCCTTGAGAGAGTCTGTGCAGGGTTTGGAAAACTCTTACATTCACAATATGCCGTGAGAGGCAAGAAAATCTAGCCCAGTACCTCTCGTTTTAGTCTGAAAGGCATGAGAAATATTATTGTTACAGCTATAGGATAAAGATACACTCCTTTTCAATATGCAGTAGTCTGTGGTTCTAGTATCAAAAATCAATTTCCTCTGGAGGACTGGCTTGGACAGTCCTTGGAATCAATGTTTTAAAGGTGGGGGGTTTGGTCTATTTGCTTCTCAGCTTTGAGTTTTGAATGTCAGCTGCACTGCTATTCTCCATTTCTGGAAAATGAAAAATGAGTTATGAAGGAGGTGGTGATGCTCTTTATTCTGCGTATGAATATGATAATTTAAAATTAGAAGTTATTTTAATGAGTGTTCAGCAATCTCCTATGGAACATACATAGCTCCTACTATTGTACGAAACCCTTGATATATATTCTGAGGGCAAGACAGGTACTACTTTCCAATTTACACATGTTTTAAGTCTGAAATGTGATCTACGGATCAGGCCAAAGAAAAGCTAACAACAAAGCACAGGGCTTATATACAGAACTATGCTGCTTATGTTACAGATTAGGCCTTTACTTTGTGTAACATCTACGCTCCCCTGTTTCTCATAAGAGACAGCTTTGAACCTGACAATATCACGTTGAGAATCACCAGGTGGAGTTATTGCACACATTTTAAAGATTATATTTCTGACTACATAAGCACTGTTAGAGATCTAGTTCCATTAGTTCTCACTTTGTGAAATGATTTCTGACTGTAGGGTGTATCATAAGTCATGAGGGATGCTATTTTCCATTCTTAAACTCCCTATCTAGAGTCTTTGCTGTTAGCCCCTGGGAAGTAAGCAGTTATATCTGGTCCGAGTGTCTTAAGACAACTGTCTGCGTGTTGTTTGCAGTCTTCTCCGGTTTAGGATTGTGTATACAGCTCAAGTAAGCACATTGCACAATATATAAACCTGAACTGCCTGTCAGACCAAATTGTAAAGCTGAGGAAAATACACAGGTAAAGGAAGAGGTGTGTTACTGATGGGTAAGTTTGAGTTGTTCCTGTTAAATGTGGAAGAGGAGTCAAAATCAAGAAGGGTCACAGGAAGAGGGAAGCTGCAGAAGGAGAGATGAGGAGTGTTGTGTACGGTCCCTGAAAAGAAAGGTGGGTGGAAGTTGGGGACGAAGGCAAATACTGTAGGGAATATCTGGAGGAGAGTGTAGAAAGGGATAAGGAAATAGAAGAAAAGGCACAAGAAAAATGGATGATATAATATAGATGAGAAACATGTTGAGGGCCTTGGGATATAGGGCAGACAGGCAGGTACAAAATAATTTTGCAAAATGCTGCAGGGAGAGTTCTGACCCAGCTCAGGCTCACTCTGGCTGCCAGCAGCAGCAACGCAGGATGGGCAAGAATATGACAGGTGTCTGTCACCATCAGGCTTCCTACTGTGGGGATGCAGGAGCTGTATTTATCCTAATCTAATGAAGGCATATTGATTAATTGGAAATCTGCATGTGCTGTTATAGCTGTTCTGTCTGAATGTCAGTAAGATGATGTGAATGCCTACTTTAAATGTTAAAATATTCTTTAGATTGTAATCACATGTGTTTCTTTTGCTCTTTGGAGTCAATCCACTGAGATCTCTGACTCACAAAGAGAGTGATCTTTCAAAGTCAAGCTGGTATTTAAACAGCACTTGATATCTAGCCCAAAAAGTCTAGACTAAATATCCATTAAATGAAGGCACTCAACATCATAATCCAAACCTGAGTAACATCTACAAATACTTGGTAGTAATTTAAGAATTAGGGAATAATTAATAGGAATTGATTGCTTGCTTGGTTTTGTGGGGGAATTATTATGTCTGTCTACCTTACAAGTAAAAGCATAACAAATTAACAAAGAAGTGAAACAAAGGAAAAATTCAAACTGTAAGTAACTTTCACTGAAGAGCTTAGCACTGCATGCGCTTTCTGTCACTTCAAATCACTATGGAGGATAGGGTGCTGAGGGATTAGTATAGATTTACTGAGAGAAACTGCTGTATGATATGCATAAGGTCAGTTTTAAGGATCACATTGATCTTCTCTTTCAGTTTATAAACCCATTATATGCTCTATTATTATATTATGATGTGTCCTATGGGACAAACAAATGCACCATTTCTGGAAAAGAAAACCTGTCTGTTTGGAATGGGTGATTCAAGCAAAAGTCCTCAAGCAGACCTCTCAGAGATGGAAATGCATATTCTGTGTAATGTGCAATTTTTTTTTTTTTAACTCCACAGAAAGATGACTTTCACATGGTGAGTCGCAGTGCCAGAAACCAAATAATGGGTCAACCACCCCAGATATTTACACTGTCACTTGATAACAGGCAGGCAATTTCGGAAATGTTGTCTCTAATATTCATGTGTGCTTTGCTGTACACCAGACAGAATGCCCTGTATCTCACTGAAATAAAATAAGAAATGCTTGTTTTCCCTACAGTATATTGAGTTAGAGACATCCTCGGTGCTCCCATTTTTGAAACACAAGCTCACTGCTGAACTTTCGACTACAAGATGTAAGACAGGGAAGTAATTCCATATGGCACTCTTATATTACTGGGTTGATGGACGCAGAAAAGAGGAGAAAGTGCTCTAAGAAACACTTGAGGACTTGATTCCTACTCCCCTCTTTCTAGCCCTAAGGCAGAATAAATTCTGTTTGTACGTCTTTCTCTCCTTCTCTTTGTGCTTTTCTCAGATGATGTTTTATTGTCCTCCTGTTGCTAAACTGATATTGCAAGAGATTACCTATTGTGAAGCTGGAGAAAGAAATATTGCCACTGCCTTCTGTCGCTTACCTTTCTAGGAGTTAGGGTTACTGAAATGAAGATTAAGGGCAGGAGAAGTAGGGGAGAACAGGGTAGAGGAAACCACTAAATGGAAAAATGACAACTGTGTGTCTAGGAGGATTCTCTGTGAATCCAAGGAAGATACTAATTAAATAAGTGATTATTGTTGCTTTTGCAACATGAGTATTTGTACATAATTAGGTGTGCAAGCTGGCAAGCCTTTTCTAAGAAGACGTGCTACTAACATCTTTCATGTTACTGGTGTGAATGCAAGGAATGTTAATATCCCTGCCTATTTACCTTCCAATAGATGTACGTTTTCTAGCAGCAATTTGTCATAGAAGGATGTGGAAAAGAGAAGAAGTATCTGTTAATTCCACTGAAGAATTCTGCTGTTATAATTTCACTAGGAAATTATTTGATTCCTCATTGGGATGTAGAAGTGCAATAGAATATCCTGGTCTCCCTGAATTTTATTAGAGGTTTTTGCTATAATTATTTTTCACTTCTAAGGGAGAAAAAGGTTGCACTGTAAACATCAAATTAGTTAAGCTACATGGTTATATCCTGGTTTCAGAAATTCCCTGGATGTGAGACGTGCTTTGCTAAACAGTAAAGAGGAACATGTGACATAATTACATTTCTTGAACACTCTTCATACAAGTCTTTCCAAAAATTTCATATTTTAAAAATTTGGTTGTCTTTATTGACCCTTTTTATCTATATTGTATCCAATGAGGTCATTTATTTGCTCTTTGGTTTTGCCATTTTTTGCTAGTTATTGTGTAGTCATTCCATGCAGTGTCCATAGGAGTGGATTTAGTTAGGTACTGTTGGACTGGATCAGACCCAAGGTCTCTAGCATCCATATTCCGAATCCAACAGTGATTGACATAATAATTTTTAGAAGGTATAAGGATTAATATCATGAATATGTGCCTATTAAAAATCCCACTCAGTCCCCAGACAAGTAAAAACTGGATTTAGCCTACGTGTTTCAGATTTTCTCTCTGTCTCCTAAGATGTTTTTCTTTTCACCATTAATAATTTGAATTCCTACAAGCTTTTATCTCTATGAATGTGTAGTCACTCTAGGAATCCTTCCAACCTCTTTTGCTCACTCCTATGGCAGCGAGGTTTACAGTCTTGTGCAAAATTTTAACTGCATCTCAAGAGCCATGATCGTACCTATTTTCATATTATGAGAAAAAGAGAATAGAATTTAAAAAATCTAAGTTTGAGGTGATTGATTGTTTTTTCATGCTTTTTGATTACACTTTGTCTTATCTGTCTCTTCTCTAGAATAAACTTCCCCAACACTTAAAATCTCTGTTAGTGTAAAGGTGCTTCCCAGGCTGCTGTTTTCTTTCCTTTTCAAATCTGTTCTAATGCTGCAATGTCACTTGGGAATGGTGCAAACAGAACAATGCAGATGTAATAATGAGGTGATAGAATTTACCTATTCAGTCATTCCTTATTCTTCATTGCATCCAACGTGCCACCTGATATTGTACTTTACTTATTTTAGTTCCTGTTAACTTCAGGGCTTCCTGCCTAAAAGACGAGGTAAAAGTAATGAAATAACATAAAAGAAACACCATTCGCAGAATTTCAGTTTGAAAAAGGATCATATTGAGGGGATTATCTGCAGTAAGAAAAGTTAGAGTAAGGTGACATAAGCATCTGCTTCTAGTTGCGTAGTCCTAGGAGGTATGTGAAATACCATCAGCAGGTCTGTTCTTGTGAGCTTTTTTACTTTTGAAGGATGGTAAATTAGGTAGACTTGGGTTCCTGATTTGACATTATGATTTCAACTGATATCAGACATGCCTAAAAATTGCCTCTACCTTTAACCTCTGCATACTTTAGGGCTTTACAGTTGCTTTCAAAGCTTGAAGGACTCTGTTCATGTGCAATACCAGCTCATGTGTATCATGTAAGAATGAGTAATTGTGGGAGATTTGGTGCAATGAGTACAACTAATGATTTATGAGGTCAGAATGATCTCAGAAAAGTGTCACTACTTGGCACAAACCTCACTATGAATTACAGTGTCATACCTGACCCATTTCACCTGAACTTGGACATCAAACCTTAAACTAACTGAATGTTTCTATTTTGTTTTACTGGGAGCAAGGTGGTAACCTGTTTCCCTCCACAGCCTCTTGAAATCCTATGTTTTCAGCTAAAGTCAAATTTCATACTTAGTATTATGAGAAATACAATGTTTTTGTGAGGCACTGCTTTCTACCCATGACCTAATGGCTAGTTCTAGGGGTCTGTAAATGGTAACAAACCAAGCTGAGTCTGTCGCCAGTAAGATTAAAATAGCGCTGTGGTAGTCTGCATGGATGTTCTAAATTAAAAACTGTTGAAAACCACTTCTGTCTAGTCAACAACTACTGACAAGTTCCACACTTGGCTTTTGTGATGTGAAAGTAATGTTCACACAGAAAATACTAGTCTCCCTGAATGGTTTTGAAGAGGCTTTCTTTTGTTGTGTTGTTATAATTGTAGAGTGAAGCAACCTTGGGAAACTGTAAGGGAAATATTAAAATATATAAATGCCTTTATTTCTCTGCTGTGCTCTCAAGTCTTAAATATGTAGGTAGTATCTGCTGGAAGAAACTAAAAAAAATAATACTGCTAGATCATTAAACTCAAGGCCAAAATGAGCAATCAGTTGATTTGGGCTTCCATTTAATAGGCATTAACATGTTAACAGGGAGCAAGGACTTTCAGCTTGGATTTTTTTAATTGTGTGGAAGGGACTCTGGACAGTTTTCAGAGACTGGATAGGATAGCACAAAAGGCAGTAACTGTGGAAACTGTTTTAGGCTTTGCCACATTAGGAGGAAAAAAAATTAATTTTTCTGAGGAGGAAAGGGTGTATCAGTGTTGCTTAAAAGCAATTATAGTTTTCGGAATCAGAATACGATAAGATGAAATAGATTCATTCTGCTTTCTTCTGTAAAGAAGAAGCAGTAGCATGTATGCTGAAAGCCCAAATACGAGGAAGTGTTGACGTTCCCTATGTACAGCGGAGTGGGAAGCACAGCAGCTACAGGAGGACCCCGTAGAGTGTAAAGTTCTTCTACAGCCCTTTCTGTAATCTGTGTCTTCTCTTCTCCACTTGCCCTGTGAAAGTACAGAAGTCTGACTCATTTTACAATGCAAGCTGAATCATCTGAGATCAGCAAATGGAAACCAGAGACTAAGAAACAGCGGGATATGGTCTGGGGAACCTGTTGTGATCTTAAAACTCTCTTCTCTGAATAGGAACTACAGATCAGAACAGTAATCCATGCACTTATACTGACAGGAATTTATTGCCTAGAATGACAGTGACATTCAGTGGCCTCTGCTACAGCCTACACTATTTATGTGGCACTTTTCAAAGTTAGCAATGCAGACTTGGTGCCAAGAATCATGTGGCTCATATCATGCAAATAATTAAGTTGGTTTTCATGCTTGAGTTGTCCATTAGTTCAATGAATCCTATTTTTATCTCAGAATCTGCAGAGTCTGGCCTATGAACTGTGAATTCTGATTTAGGATGTCTCGTGCATTACCTTACCTAACCTGATAGACCTCAGCCTGGTGTGAGCTGGCTGCCCCTCTGGACGGGGAAAATGATACATCATTCATTTGAGCTCTGCTCTTACAACATGGATGCATCTGATTCGAGTCCCTTGGCTCCGTAAACTCAGTCCTGAATGACTGAAATTCATGATAGTGAGAGGAAAATACACTAACAGAAACAATAATGGCAATGAAAATGTGCTCAAGAGAAAGCTTAAATGGCTGCCTTCTAAATTAATGTTTTGTCACTAAATAAGCAACAAACGCCAAACCAGCTGGACCCATTTAACAACACCCTTCCTCAGCTAGAATCTCTAAGGCGTGTGGTTGATGGACAGCCAAGCTAATTGCCTTAGGTTCTGTTCATATTCAGATTCTGGCAAGTGCTGTTCATGTAGTGCTTGCCTCAAGCTATTTAGCCCTGGGCCAAATTGCCCTAGACCCATCTGACCAATATGCAGATCTCTGGGCTTTTTAGTAGACTCAAGGTTCACGGGGTTGGGAATGTCTGTGTGACACTATTACACGATGTAGATGGAAATCTGTGCCACGGTCCAGCACCTTTACCCACTGTTATTCTGTTCCTATCTTGAGCAGCCTTGCTGATGAAACTGATGGTGCTCTGGGGACAGCTGTTCACAGATGCAGTGGCAATGGCTCAGCATGCAAACTATACTGCAAATACATTAGAAAGTGTGTGGCCTCCAAAAGCCACTGTCCGAAACCCTGATGGGGAGTGAGTAAATATTCCCTGCAGATTTATTCCATTATTTACTAGGGGAAGACAAAGCTGTCAACAATGATATCTCCTTCCCAATTAAGCTCGCTATTACAGTCCATAAATCACAGCATGCCTTCCCTGTGGGGAGAGAAAACCTGTACAATTTCTGAAAATGCTCATAAACACAGTTTGTAGGAAATAGCTATGTTTTTTAACCAAGCACATTCCATCATATTGCCTTAATATCAGATCATGACTAAGGCTATTAAAGAGATCAGGCAATTGTGTTACACTTTAATCCCAGGTGAAGGTCCGCTAAAGTGTTTTTTCTCTCACAGGAGGCTGGTGATCATTTTTATTAGTATTGTATTCTAGTCCTTTTCCACCAAATCACACAGAATAGGACTACAGGGATTTCTATTCCCTTGTCCCAATGCAGGATCAACTCTACATAGGAAGATGTTCCTGCTCAGGGGGGTTGGACTAGATGACCTTTGAAGGTCCCTTCCAAACCAAATTATTCTATGATTCTGTGATGTCTGTCTTCATAAAAATATCCAGTGACAGAGCTGCCAACACCTTTCCTAGGGAATTTATTTCAGTGCTTTGCTACTTTAATTCAGTAAGTTTCTATTTCTGATTCCTCCATGCTATAATACAAACTTATTGCTTCTTATTTTGGACTCTCTCACTTGCACTTAGACTCCATCATAGAAGATTGGGGTTGTTTGGGGTTGGTTGGTTGGTTTGTTTGTTTGTTTTTCTCTCCTAGAAAATGCTATAGGAAAATTAAGTGAGTACAGTGCAACTGTAGGTCCTTTACACATTGGTACAAAACAGGATGGGACTACAGAGGGTGTTCATAAGATGACAGATATCCCATAAGAAAAAAGTCTCAAATTCTTTAAGAAGGTTTCCCTACTCTGAAAATCTGAATGGAAGTAATAATGAAACATGAGATACTACTGTCGCAAAGCTCATCGGAATGATGGTTGCAGGAAGTGATATGGCTCTTCTTGTACCCAAAGTGACTGTGTGAAATACCCCAGTCTTTGGGTAAGGAGGGTAATAACCCTAGGAAATATGCAGCTTGAAGTTTCATAAGTCCTTGCCTTTAAGGAAATTTGTTAATAAATCTCTCCTTTTAAACATGGAGAAGACCCAAGCCTAAGTAAAACCTAGTGGACAGAACTCAGATTTAGCAGAAAAGGTAGAAGTTATTTACAGCTGTCTCTGAGTCGTTCAAATCCAAGCTGTTGGTATCTCTGGGTAAATGTACTAGGTGGGATGAAGCGTGTACTTTTCACCCTTGAAGGAACATAAGCCTCTGTTTTGTGTTAGTGATAGTTTCCTATGGCCGTGATGGTCAATGTGCACAAAATTAACTTGGCCTAGTCACCTGATTTAATGGGCTTGACCTGCTTTTTTTTTTGTTGTTGTTTTGGGCTTTTTATTTCTTTTTTTTTTCTTTTTTTTTTTTTTTTTTTTTTTTTTTTTTTTTTTTTTTTTTTCTGCTTGGAAGGCTGAAAAGTTGCTAATCAATAAGCAGTTCGGCACAATTATCTCTTTATTCATGGTATGCCTGCCTGGCTGCCCAGCTGTCTGGAGAGAACTGTAGTTCCTGTGTCTCATGATCCATTGAACAGTAAGAGTGAGTATGCCATATCATGTAATGATAAAGTGCAGTGTATTTTCCACGGGGCTGATGGAATAGAGGCTGAAATGTGTCCGCACATAGTGTTGTCTTTTAACTGTTACCCATGTACTGTGACACTACAGAAAAAAATTGTAATAACCAACCCAAATAGCTGATTGTATTCTGCACAAACACAATTTATGTATATTCTGATTGAGACAGTACTGAAAACGGCTGTGCATATTTCCTGGCTTCAAATGAGCTTAATTGTCCTAGTAGCTGCCCGCACAGCTCCCTTTGCGTGCCGCTTGCTTAGAAATGAGATAGGGTAGAGTAGATGGATGTAATGATCAGGAAAGATATTTGGAGGGTTTGGAGAAAAAGGCTAAAGCACTTATTTTGCCAGATGGAGCAACTGTGCTGTGTCCACACTGCTGTTGAAGGATGCCCTATGAAACCCAGCAGCTATATGGATGGAGAAGCACAACTTGTACTGGACAAGCTCCTACCTCCTAACTATGATGATATTTCAGATTTTTAGTAGACCAGGCTGATAGTTTCTGTACCTTAGCTTTAAATGGAACCATGAAAGTTTGTTCAGATTCAGGGAAAATGGAAGGATTAAAAATTCTTGCTCAAGGTAGAATAAAAGAGCTGAAGAATTTGGAAATGTCTAGAAAGTAAACTATAAGTATGAGATTTTGAAACCTTGTGAGGAATTACACATTCCATTTAAACTAACAAAACAGACATCCTTAATCTCAGGGGAATGTATGACTAGAAAATATTTCCTGGGTAATCAAGTCCAATCTTTTCTTGTTATATATAGTGCGGTTCGTAAAATGAACAAACTCAGTTCTAAAAAGAAAAGGATGATGAGAGGTACCTTTCCTTCACTGCTGGGAGGCTTTTCCAGAATTTTGGTGTTGTGAGAGTTGTAAATTTTGGTCTGCTTTCCAGTATGGATGTATTTAAGGTCAGTTTGCTGTAGTATAGGGTGCTTTACTTGTATGCCCTTTACATACTTAGTGTTCCTGATAACATTACAGTTTGCCCTTGCTCAGGTAAGCAGGTGCTTTACTGATCAGCAGAGTTTGGATACTTTGGATACTTGGCATGAGAAGTGTAGTGCCTCTGCAGAAGAAACCAACACTTGAGATAACAGTGGCTGCAGCCACTAAAGAGAGACAAGATCACACTTACTAGGCTTAAGAACTGCAATCTATATAAATGAATATTTTATGTTTGTTCCACTGGGCATTTTTTTTGTCCCTGCAGTTCTGAATCACCTAAATTGCTTATGCAGAATGTGATGGTACCAGGTGTCACCAAGTGGGATGGAGGACTATAGCCTCAGCACTTGCTGAAGCATTTCCATCCAGAATATAACGTCTGGGATGAGAGTCTGAGATAATAGCAGCAATAGAAAGAGGATTTTAATAGAGCAAAACCAATGACAAGACAGCACACAGATTGCTTGAGGTGAGAGATTATCCTGCATCATAAACACATGCTGTTGTTATTTTTAAGCTGAAAGATGGAGAGACCCTGGAAAAACACAGAATCATCCTGTGCAAGGTGCTGTAAGATCATTTGGTTTATTTTATCCAGTATCTTGTGTCGACTAGTGCTCCCAAAACTATAATTCCAAATCATACTCAACTTTTTTCCTTGCATGAAAACTCATGTAATTGGTTTTAATTTAAAATGATGTGTTTAGCATGCTGCAGAGAAATGCCAGAAACCTTCAAAGGAATCTGATATAGTAGAGGGTGAACTGAAACCCTCAGTGTGAGAGTGATTTGAAATGATAAATATCAGTGCTTATGTTTTCTGTACATGCTACTGGATTTTGTGTGCAAAAATACATACAAGCTTTCCCTATGTGCTCTAACATAGGCTCCGTTTCCCATGAAAGATTGGACCAGATGGTCATCCTTTCCAGCCAGGGCTATTCTATGATTCTGTGACCATGAACTGTTAATTCTTCAGTGTCTTTGGTGCAGTTTCAAAGTGAGAGCAAGCATCTGTGGACTAGATGTGGGATGGATGGAGACCAGATTTGCTTTGCCATGTGCCTAGGAAGGGAAAGTAATCCTCTGTTAACAGCTTAAGATTGCTTCCCAGAGATCCAGTAGAAGAAAATAAACAACATATTCTGTCTAGGAGTTGTCTGCTTATGAGGTCCCATTCCCTTTCATGCTGCTCAAGCACAAAGGAAAGAGCAGAACCTGGCCTGGAAATCCTGTGTGGGCCCTGCAAGGGTAAGGTACATCAGCATTACTGACAGTGACTTGATGTATTAACTAAGTCAGTGGAAAAGAAAGACATTCTTCTTTGAAACACAACCCTGTCTACAAATGACCCCCTGATACTCTTTAAAAGAAAGAAACCTTTATGAAGCAGTCATCTTTCAGGGAATCAATGCTTAAATATCAGAGGCCCCAACCCCTAAAAATGCCCTGTAAAGAATTAAATTAGAGACTGAGAGGGTAGGATTTTGTCTTCTGATCTGTGTGTATAGTACATTGTTTTGCTTCGATACACAGGCTTTATATATCTAATTAAATGCTACAGTCATCAAAGACTTAGGTCAGGGATGGGTTTTGGTCCTTCTTTAAAAGAGATATTAAGATAGTGATTGTTCACTAGTGGGGAACAAAGTTCTGAAGAAAATATATCAACATCTCTCTGTTAACCTCGCACTCTGGCGTTTTTCATGGAAGCAGATCTGAAAAATGATGTAACAGCTGAGACTACTTTCCAGAAAGTTGTTATGCCTTCACTGTATAAGTACTAGCTTTCTGATCTATTGTTCTTTTCTTGTATTTTATCCTTTTGAAAATTAATTTTGAGCACTAGTTACGCAAATATCTTGACACAGTTGAAAGGGCTACAAGGAACAAGCAAATGTGGTTGAAGGCAAGAATGATAAACTGAATCTGTTGCAATGAAGAATTATGCTCTGATTAACTAATGCATGTCTGCTTGGAGGAAGTCCTGGGAATCATCAGTATTTAAGTTTTAATTTATTCAACCCGTATTGTCACAGGTGAGCTGGACCTGTATCAGAGAGATGTTGCTTGCTTTGATCGCTTTTTCAAGTTCATGGGGTTTGTTTCTAATCTTTATTCTTTTCAATGATAGGCTCATCTTGAGTTTCTTTGCTAGCCCCAAAACAAACTGTTTGTAACTCGATTTCCTCCCTTCCAGTGTGAGATGGTGTTTTCCAGCTGGAGCCTGCCGGCTAGCTCCAGGCTTTTCTCTAGGCTGTTCCTGTTGTTATTGCTTGTTTTCAAGTATTATGGCAGCATTCACATATCCCAAACTGCTGGGACTCTACTGTGCTTGGCACTATACATGAAAGCAGACCAGGGAGGAGAGGAATCTTGGCATGGTTAGTTCAAATAAAATAATGAAAACATGACAGGGAGTATATTGACAAAGATTTCAAATAATAGTGCTGAGACAACATTGTGAAGAGCAACATCAGTGATAGTTACTGAAAGTCTCATTAGAATAGGGACTATCCTGATTGGTCATGATTTTGTTCTGGCTGCCTAATAAAAATAGTGAAGTTCCAGGTTTCACTGCATATTTCCTAGCAACCCTAGCTCATTTGTGTATCAAACCCAGTTGCTTCATGGGGAACATGGCTGAGAGCTGCTATCGATGCAGCTGTCTTGGATCACTTGAGGATTTTTAAAGGAGTCGTGCACTCCTGGAGATGATTTAAAAACAACAAAGAGAAAACAATTAGCAGAATGGAGCACAATGAAGAAAAAACAATTAAAGTGGTGCAGAGAGAGACTGTTAAGTGGGGCATCTTGATTGGTGTGTGTGTTACTAGTTAGTGTCCTAATTACTTATGTCCTTAAACTTGTCCTTAACTGGAGACAATTTCAATACCTACTAGAAGATTGCTAGCACCAAAGAATGTGCATATTTCAGGCAGAGTTCCTGGAAAGTGTTCCATTTAAAAGAAAGGGAAAAGAGGAGGAAAAAAAAAAAGGCGGGGGGGTGTGTGGAAATTACAACATATTCTAGGCAAACAGGATGAGAACAGTCTCTTCCTCCAGCTGGAAAAGACAATGTATATGTGTACAGCTATAATTTGCAGCTCCTAACTAGATAGTTTAAAGCAGAACATACAAGAAGTTTTAGCAGAAAGCCAAGCACTTTGCTGTTGCTTATAGAGCAAATCCATCACTGTGGTGCTGCACAAAGGATACTGACACAGATTCACATGTGACTGTTGGTATTGAAAATACCTTGAGGTGCTGAAATGAGTTCTATTAAGCATTGTTTTTCACCTGGTAATATTCACCAGAAGTGGATCTGAATTTCAATAGATTTTCAGAGGAATTGTTGATATATTTGCTTTAACACTGCCTCTGGAATTTGATGATAGATCAGTACAAATATAGATGGGAGAATGCTGTGGCAGATGAAAGGAGAGTTGATCAGATTTGTAATTTTTTAACCTGGTCTGTAGATAATGCCATTCATAAGCAGAGATATAAGCTTCTGCAAAGCTATTTTAAATTATTTTAAGCAACTTCTGTGGCCATGAAAAAGTTATTGAGGGGTGAAGATTTTTTGACGTCTTTAACATAGAGTGGAATGTTAAACTGAATAGATTTAATATATGTTCTTTGTGAAATAAAGCATCAGTCTTATGAAGGATAAGAAAAGTTGGTTTCTTTTGTTTGCAAAGGAAAGGATTTTGTCTGGTTGCCATCACTGAAAGGAAATTCAATTGAGAGGTTTTGTTATCCTCAGAAGCAATAAAGAATCTTAAGAATAGCGACAACAACATAGCAGTTTGGATGTAGCCCTGAAAGCAACATTTGAAACAAAGAATGACATTATTTGCACACCTGCATCAGCACAGAAGAAAGGTTACAATCTGTAAAGGCACTGAGGACTCCTTTATTTTAATAACAATCATTCTTTGTAGTTTAAAAAATGTTTGTCTTGAAGTATTTTATAACTAGGAGAGCATGAAACACAGCTGTGTTTCTGAAGAAAGATGGTAGCCAGCTTCAAGCCAGTTTCTCAGTTGCATGTAACCTCGTCAAGCCTACCGAGTATCATTTATGCACTGTGTGTAAAACTCTAGGGAATACAAAAGGAATACAAAGGACCTAGAAAGGACATATATCACATTTCTAGGATCGGTCTTGGGGCTGAATAAGCATAGAAGTCAAATGGAGTCCCAATAGGATGGGGAGGATGCCATAGAAACCAATTTCAGTTTGGGGTCTCTGTGTGCCTCAGAGGAGGAGGACTGATCCTGAACCTGAAATGTGTTCATAAAAAATGTTCAGAAAAAAAAAGGCCTTCAAAGTAATAAATTAATTCCTAGCTATCAGGACCATATTGGAAATTGGGACACATTTTCCATAAATATCACAGACTACAAGTATTCTGATGAGCTTTCTCACTAGCTGAGAAAATAAGACCCCATTAAATCTCTTTATTAGACACTGAAGATTATACCATATGTTAGCATCTATGTAACTTCCCCAAGATTTGCAATGAAGGCATTTGATCAGTGATTCAGAGATGGACTCTCTTAGTATATGTCTTCCTCAATTACCCGAAGCAGTATATAACTTGTGATGCAATACATGCCTGCTTAATGACTAGCCAGACTGTTAATTGCTATTAGTTATTACCAAAGGCTGACAGCTCTGTGCTATGTTAAGAAGATTTTAAGTGTGTGGAACCTGTCTATTTCCTCACTCTTATTTCAAAGTAACCGTAAAAGACAAGCATTCTAAGGCAAAACTCTGTTTTCTGTCATGAAGGCACAAAGGATTGAAAATAAGTCATAATAGAAGAAGATGCTGAGGGAAAGTACAGGGCCAAGTTTAGCAGCTTAAAAGGGTCATGTTGACCAGAGAATCAAACACTTCCTAGAAGCAAGAAAGAGAGGTTTTCTCTGTTCTTAGACACGGTAAAGCTGTGCTCTGATCTGGTATCTACACTTGAAAAAAGATTTAATTATACAATATACTATATAAACACATCCATCTACATTAATTTTGAATGCATCCAATCCTGAGGCTTTCATACTTCATCCACATGCTTTCCCAAACTGTTTGTTGCGGGAATCAATGCTCTCTGCAGCCGTGTTATAACATATTACTGTTTGGCAAAAGAAGGAAAAAATCTCAGATTGGATCAATTTTGCAAATGTCTTTTAAGAAACACCACAGAGTGTAGTTCAGAGAAAAAAAAATAACAATGAAAAGTCAAACCCAAGAACAGAGTTCTGGAGGCTCTGATGTGTCATCAATGCAAATGACTAGAAGATCCAAGGCTTAAGGAAATTAAAATGTCATGCTTTAGTTCAGTTGTAGTGCTTAAAGTTATGTTTATTTCACAATATTTATTCATGCAATCTTTAATATGCTCACAAGTGTCAAGGTAAGTGCTATTCTTGTTCATTAAAACATTTTGTGGATCAATGTTTTCGTGATATGCAAGAGGAAAACAATCTCCTCCATTATTTTCCATTTTGACTGACAAATTAGCTTGCCTACACCTTCAAAGAGATCCGGTGATAGCAGAAACATCTTTATTTTACCATATTCTGTAAATATTCATTAGAAGATCTTAGCACCCAGTGATTGAACATGAGGCAAACTCTTACAAGAGCAATGATTGGAGTGAAAAATACCAGTTACCCAACCACTTCTTAGTTTACTTCATCTGTCTTTTCAACTTGTTACACTCAGACCTTGATAGTTGTATGGCAGACCCTCTTCATTATTTTCTTTTCCTTTACTAGCCAAGTGAAAACATGTCCTTCACAGAATAAATAATTGTTTTGGTCTCTTCCTTCCAAGTTAAAAAGCCCACATGAAAATTGCTTCTTTCAGTTAGGTCTCAGTCTGGCTAGCAAAAACTGTATTTTGTCAAATATAAACAAACAAACTATTGCTAGCCCCCTCAAGAAAATTATTTTATTGACTTGCATGAAGTTTTTGGTATCAATTACAGTGCATGAAGACTTGATATGCTTAGCAATCCTGTTTAATAATGCTGGTACCAAGTTTTCAACCCTGCCGCAAAAAGTTTTATTGAAGTAAACTATTTGTATGTGGTTGATAGGGATTTTTTGCATAATTCTCCTAGTAGTCAACTGAGCCACCTATGGAATATATGCTTCCGTCTCTCTATATATCACCATTACCAGAAGAATTATCACAACTGTTCTGACAAAACTTTTTGCTTGTATAATACCTACCAATCAACATCAATGAATGAATCTTCCCAATAGCCTTGAAGTAGAGGCTTTCTAATGCAAGTGAGGAAGTTGAGGTACTGAGCCATAGTTTTGCCTGAGGCAGATACGTAACTCCTGCATGCTGGAATCAGACTTTTTTCTCAGTAGTCATTTCAACAGCTGATTTACCTTCAAGAGGATCCTTTCTTTTGTTCATTTCTAAGAGTGCAATCAAAGCACCATGATGCTCTGATCAGCTGCTTCTGTGGTGCACAGATAGGGTGTTCAAGGGGCAGGAGAAAAGCCAGACAGATGCAAATCCTGGAAGAGATGTCTCTTCAGATGCAACATCCTCTTAGTTACGATTTGCCAAAGTTAAAGCAGTTACTTAAAATCTGTGATGGATAAGTCTAAGTCAGATAGACGTACGCCTCCTAAACTGAACTACTACCATTTTTTTTTTCCTAAAGACCATACTAGAACACGAGAGAAAAAGCAAGTAACCAAAGGGAGCAACTTTTAATTAAAAAATGGTTAGTATTTGAGGCCTTATCCAAAGGCTGATAAATTTCACAAAATGCATTGGTTTATTTGGGTTTTAGCTCAGATTTTTGTTGTGGTTAGCAGTACAATTTTAATGAAAACTCTCAGATAAGTTCTTCTTTAAATGCTCATTGACCAAGACTCTCTGTATCTGTCAAAGACTTGACCTGAATGCAATATTTCTTAGTTAAGACAAAAAAAAGGCTTACTTAGTCTCACTGTTCATTATTTCATGTTGGGAAAATACACAATAAACTGGTAAAACAAAGGCAGCCCAAAGGAAACTTCCAACATAAGCTACTGTATTGATTTGGACAGGGACCAAAGAACACAAGGTCAATATTATGACTATGGTATAATGCTGAAAGCCCTGTTGCTGCGCAAAACAGTAACTTTTTTATTTAGACATTTAACCCATTGTGGTACCTGACACCACTGTAATTTCTCTAATGGTCTGATGACAGAATTTTGCATGAAAGATTGTAACAGAATATGATAGCAACATGTTTTTAAACCTCTTGGCAAGAGAACAATTTGTAGGAAAAGTAGTCTAAGGAGTTTAGCCATGATGTGTATCAATGACAGTTGTACTTCAGAAACCAGAGATTTATTCAAATAAATCACAAAAGTTTCAAATGGCGAAGTATCATGAACACTTCAAACTACTCCCAAATTCTTTGTCAGACTCATCTTTTGTGTTTCAGTTAACTATTTATCCTAACATTTCCTATGCACCTCTCTCTTTACCAACTGCGAGCCTGTTTTCCCTCTAATTTACTACTGACTTGGTGTATAGTATTCTGGCTTTTCCTTCTTGTCAGTTCTATCTCTAGTTCACCTCTCTTTTCTCTGGATCCATTGAGATGTCTTATTCTTTCCCTTATTTTAGTGCTGGAGTTTTGAAAATTATTCCATGGATAAGGATATTGAGTTCCATTGAGATATATTAGCTATTCATTGTTGAGAAATTTTAATCCTAATCTATAGCAATCTTAGTATACTTTTATTATAATACGGACAAAGCTTTTTTTTTTAGATATAGTGGATTTGTTGTGTATAATTTACTGGAAACCTCAGCTCAGATCTCAAAAGCTAATGAATTGTCAAATTAAATATTGCAAGTTATTAGCAAAGGATTCGATAACAAAACATAGAACATTGTGCTATTGTCTAAGTCCATGACATGTCTTGAATACTGAATGCAGTTCTGGCCACTTCATCTCAAAGGATTTAATAGCATGAGGAAAAGTACAGGGAAGGGCAAAAAGGCAGATCAAAAAGATGGAATGACTTACATATGTAGACAGACCAAACAAACTTAGACTAGAATAAGTAGAAAAGGATTACAGAGGATATGGTAGAAATTTGCAAAATATTATGGAAAACATGTACACAGAATGACTATTCACTTTCTTACAACACAATAACTGGGAACCAATGCAATCATAAGGTAACCAGGTTAAACAAACAAAGATTACCTTTCCACCAAGAGGCTAATTCAATCTTGGAACTCCTTGCAACAGCATGTCTGGAGGACAAAGGTAAAAATAGATTTGAGAGGAGACAAAAGTAGCTCATGAAAAAAAACTCTTCAGAATGTATTTTCACTTAACTCTTGTAACACAGGATAAGGGTGGCTCCCAATAGGTGGTGTGCCCCTAATAAGGAAGTACTTCCTGAAATATTTTGAATTTTTATTCCTGATCCTCACTGTTGGGACAAACAGAGGCAAACGTGGGACTCGATTAAAGTCAATGGCAAAGTTTATGAGACTGCAGTGATAACAGGGAACAAAAGTAGAAATGGCTTTTCAAAGGTACAATAAAAAAACCCAAACTTTTAATGCAGACTAACAGGGTGGGGTTTTTTTTTTTTTGTTTCTAAAGCATGAGCTCACTTAATCTTCAAAATCAAACCTGGCACTGACTTTTTTAACATGACTTTTGCTGCTTTCTCAGATCATCAAGCTCTCCAGCGTTTTTCAGTACTGCAATCCATATTGATTTCTCTCCTTTTTTTAATAAGGTCACTAAAAGTGACTATCACAATATCATAGCCTTCATGCATAATTCAGTATTTGTTGACACTGAAGGCAGCTAAATAAAGAAAATTTGATTGCTTTTAGAAAAATTCCCAGAGACCTGATTTATAGAGTTGGTGAATAGAATTTGCCTTTTTTTTTTTTTTTTTTTTTTTTTGCCTTAGAGGTATATATATATATATATAAAAGGGAATATTATTCCAGGAAGAAACAGCCTAGGAATCTGGTCATCATCTGGAGCAATTCCTCTGTGGTGTAAATCAGATAATGAAACAGCTCTACTCTACAACCTTGAGTAATTTGGTCTTCTGTCAGCTGCATCACTACTGCTAAATATACTATTTAATTTGGGTACCTACGGTTTCTAGTTGCAGAGCACATTGGTCACAAAACTGAGGTCTTCATGCAAACAGCCTGTAAAGAACCCCCCAAAACCTGCCAGGCTGTGCCAAGGAAAGTTTGTAGCATGTGTTGGTTACAGCAGCCCAAACACACAGGTGTATTCTCACCCTTCAGTAGCATGGACAGTCATGTTCCAGCTGCCAGAAGATTTCCAGGTCATGCTTGCATTTACTGTTTATTACAGAAGCAGCTTATGTTTTGACAGAGGATGGCATGGTAACAGAAACATGCTACAGGTAGAAATATTTCATTAGAGACTTCTTAAGCATTCTGGATTAACACCATCAATAGTTTTAAAAGGGCTATAATTTGGAGGGTGATAAACTTTGGGCTGGAGACCGTATATCTATACCTGGTCCTCTTGTGGTACTGGAAAGAATTCCTATAAAAGGGCCATAAGATTGCAAGATAAGAAGATATGCTGGAGGAAACAATGATTTCCCATGCTCTCTCCCACAGAAGTCTTTCAGAGTTTTACTTTGTGACACTAAGCCTTCCGTAGGGTAGCACTGTTCTGTTTCCCTTCAAATCTGTCTTTTCAGCTCTGCCTTTGAACTCTGCCTAAAAGAAATTTGAAGAATTTACAGTATCCTGCAGCATAGATGCAAGGAAACAGTTGCTTTTATTTTCCTGAAACCTGTGAAATAAGACAACAATTTTTGGTGCACTTGAAAGGGAAGCTGGGAAGTTTGCTCCTCAATATTTATCTTTTTTCTTCATATTTCTTTCTACCCAATCTTATTAATTAGCTATTGCAGGGGCCCCTTGGGAACTCCGATTAAAGCAACCACTTATGCAAAAATCAATCTTTCAATGGCAGGCTTTGTTACTCTTCCAAATCCAATTTCCATTTTTCACATTCCAGGTTTATTGATTATACTTCAAAATTCTCAGATCTTCTGCCGAGCTTATTGAATTAATCTGTATCTAATAACTTAATTGCCTTGAAAAACAGATGTGCTACTTCCATTGAACACTAAAATTTAGTTACAGACATCTAAGGAAATGACAGCACACAACTTTCACATTGAACTGCAGTGAGAATATGAGTATGAAGGGATGAAAGGGTAAGTAGACTACACCATGTAAACGAGCCAAGTAAAGCGTTGTTTCTGCTGGATTGCCACAGGGAACTTTCAGTTTCAGTCAGATTTTGGAGTGAGCAATAGATACTTTCTTATAAAGAAACTTTGCGATATCCCTAAGTGAAGTTAGAATGCTGTCGTACTTGGTGTTGGGCAGCCATAGTAAAAGCTGAAAAACCCTAGTATTTAAATGGTCAGAAGTATAGAGGAAAAGAGAGGGAAAATGGCTTGGCTGTAATTATGTTAGCAAACCTATTGGAATAGGAATCCATTCCTATTTATTGGGAAGAGTTGAAGAGGCTAGTGAGCTGGTCTATTAGATGTCAAAACTGTCCATAAATTAATAAAACTAATGACTTGTAATTCTTTATACATAACCAAAAGGATTATGTGACTTAATTAATTTACTTTAAAAGCTGAAACTTATTGGGATAATTGAAGTCACTGGCATAGTTTAAACAAGTGGATAGAGTTTATTCAGGAAGATGAAGAATGAGTGAGGGTGAGCACCTGGGTGGGTCAAGAAAACATGTGAATATACTTAGTGTACAGTCAGATTTCTAGTGCAAGATAGACCTGATGAAAAACTCTGGGTAGTAAGGAACCAGAATGAGTGCTATTAAGGTGGGCATCTACTTTGAACCATCAAAACCAGGAGACATCTTTGTGAATCACTGGAAAACAAAGCAAAGTCCAGGATTTGGTGTTGGCAAGGGTTTTTGACTACGTAGACTTCTGCTGGGAATGGAGTACAACACTCAGATAATTTTTATATAGAAGGTAGATGAAAAAATTAGAGGAAGAGTGTGTAGATTTAATTCTAATCAAGTGATAATAACTCATTGAGGATGTCAGGGGAGAACATAATTTGACTGAGAGTAACCACAGAGAACACAGAAGGTTCACCATTCTGGGAACAGGGAAGAATAGCAAGGCCCAATTCCAACTCAGCTACTCAGTAGGTAAGACTTCCCTAGTAGCTGGTACCTGAAAAAATACATGTTGTCATTTATTTTAACTGTAGGAAATGCTTGATATTTTCTCACATCAGATAAGGAAAGATTTCCTGAAGAAAGCACTACAAAGTGTATGCAAAGGTGATTGAAGAAACCTAACTTGGAATAGCTATCGAGGACTCTGCTATTCTCTTAGAAGTGTAGGAATTAAATTGCAGGAAAAGGAGACTGAAATTGCAGTCTGGTAAAATATGTGGCAGTAAGGATTGTGAAGCACTAGAATAGCTTACAGATAAGAAGACATTGAATGTTGTTTATTGTTAGAAGGCCTTAACAATTGCATAGACAAACAAAACATGGCAGAAGTTACTTGGGTAAGGATAATATTGCCATGGCTTACCAGAAGTGATAGAATGAGCACTTGAGCACTTGAGGTGCTTTCCAAGCCTACAGTTTTATAATCCACTGATTCTTCAGGGACATATGATAGTCTGTTATTAGGTGCTTTTCCCATGGTTCCCCACCATAAAATTTGTGGTCTTGCACTTGAGAATGCTTTCACACATTCGCATTAATTCACACATCACACATTAATTGATCTAAATGGTAATGTTACATTCCTGTTTCTTGGTATCTTTTGAATGATTGTGTGCAAACAAGAGCATGAAACTGAAAAATACAAAATACTAAATAGTAAACAGAGTATGTAATCAATTCTTCCAGTCAGAAAAGGGTCAGTATTCATAAACTTGTTCAATAATTCACAAATCAATTAAAATAACATTGTTATTCTCTCTTTCCACTTAGCAGTAACAATATGTAAAGGTCACTTGCCATCTAGTTAGGGAGAAGAAGGCAATTAACATCAGAGTAAAATCAGAATATTCATTTTCTGTTACACAGTGTAAGCGTGACATGATTTCCTACTAAGATGGAGTCTTCAGTAAGAGCGGAGTTGAGTTTTCACCTCACAGAAAAATTAAGAAATAATTTCTAAAATGTTGCACTGACTGTAGAAATCTTGTAATTTTGTATATAAACAGTGGGACCTGAAGATGTCAGAGCTGATTGGAAGTCTGATTTCTGTTATATTAAATGTCAGGCAAAATACTCTTAAGAATAACTCTGAAATATGAGACGAGATACTTTTTTCTACTTGGTTCACTTAGGCATCGATAAGTGAGCATTCATATCAGCAGTTTGCTAGTATTTTCAGGTGTGACTAGTGCTTTGCTTCTGAATTAGGGATTCTCTCCTATTCTTTCTTTTCCTTTTGTTTTTCCCCAATAAGACTGCTGGTGAAACTTCTTTTACTCTTTTCTTGCTGGCCTCACAATCAGAAGGCAGTGAGGAAGCAAAAAGCCGAATGCACAGAGTGCAAGCTTTCTCTTGCTGTGGAGCATGGAGCTGCCTTTAAATTAATAAATCATAGCAGTAGACTTGAGACAGCCTTGGGGTAGCATGGCTGTGCTGCATTCAGATGTGAGCCAGTAAGTCAGGATAGTGTTGAGC
>WHYT01017248.1:0-82408 GCA_009806455.1 Tetrax tetrax
AAAAGGCTGACCCCTAGCTCACCACAACCTCCCTTCAGGAAGTTATAGAGAGCTATAAGGTCTCCCCTGAGCCTTCTCTTCTCCAGACTGAACAATCCCAGCTCCCTCAGCCGCTCCTCATAAGGCCTGTGCTCCAGACCCCTCACCAGCTTCGTAGCCCTCCTCTGAACGCGTTCCAGGGCCTCAATGTCTTTCTTGCTGTGAGGGGCCCAAAACTGAACACAGTACTTGAGGTGCGGCCTCACCAGTGCCGAGTACAGGGGGACAATTACCTCCCTGTTCCTGCTAGTAAAACTGTTTTTGATGCAAGCCAGGATGCCGTTGGCCTTCTTGGCCACCCGGGCACACTGTCGGCTCATGCTCAGCCGAGCATCAGTCAGTACCCCCAGGTCCGTTTCCTCCACACAGTCCTCCAGCCACTCCGCCCCAAGCCTATAGTGCTGCCTGGGGTTGTTGTGGCCGAAGTGCAGGACTCGGCATTTGGTCTTGTTGAACCTCATCCCATTGGCTTCAGCCCAGCTCTCCAGCAAAGATTTACCAGACTATACAAATGTATAGCCCCACATCATCAGAGCTGGTAAAGTCATTTATTTGCAAAATGTAGGATTTTTTCCCGCTGTGTCCCTGCTCTATGTCCCCTGGGTATGTAATTCTGTGGAAAGTCTATGATTTTACCTATTTGCAAGCTATCCTAAATGCCGAGTACTGTGCTTGAATGAGGCCATAGTTTAATGAGACAGTAAATCTGGATTCTAGGACTGATCAAAACTACCAGAACCTCATGATGCACCTGGACTGCATTTTAGGCTGCCTTTTTTAAAATTATTAGATAACCTTGGGTGTGATTTCACTTGCATCTCCAGTAGTGAAGGTTTTTTTCCTCTCTGGCAGTGAAGATGGTCATCAAAACTATGTCAGGGTAGCATAATTTAGTGATAAAGTTTTTACCTACTTAGATGTAATTAATTTAATCACCTTTGCTACTGGAGACATTGTACAGTGCAATAGCACCTAACATTTTAGAAATTGTCGGTGATGCTCCAGCTGTATAGCAGATACTCTCTTTTCTGCTATGGTTGGCAAACAGTTGGTGTGAAAGCAAAATTGCTGACATAAACCCTGTATCATTTGTGCTGGCATTCAACAGAAATGCCATGGGCTGTTCACGCCTGATCACGTTGGTGCCGCGGGCCCATCTCTGCAAGTCTGGCATGTGTGACTGTGGAGCAGTGATCTTAATTTTGTCCAGTTAAATTGGTCAAATATTGTTCAGTGTAGTCAGACCCACGTTAACCGAGGCACTGAGGAATGAGGATGCAAACAGCCATGAGCTCTGAGTCCAGCCCTGGCATAAATCACACAAGTGCTGACAGTTACCACTGGTTATTCTGGGCGGCTGGCCAGTCCCCTGGGTGTGATAGCGGTTGCCCACTTCCTCTTGAAAAGCCCTCAGGGGAGTTTAGTGAGAGCTCTGTTGGGATGGACGTGCGCATGAACATGTATTTGGAAAGGAGTGAGAGCAAGCAAGTAGCAGAGGTTTGACTTTTTGGTCACCGAATGCAACCACTTCATAAAAAGTGAACTGAAGCAATTACGAATACTAGTAAAATTAATTGAAGAGAGAAATGAGTTCAATGAAATTAATTAAAGACTAATTATTTTTTTTTTGTGGGTTATTATTTGCTCCAGGCAAAGGGCTGAACATAGTTTTTTCCATTTTAGGTATAAGATCTATGTAAAAGCACATATTTGGGCAACCGGTTGGCTGACTAAAGGAATTTTGAGTAATTGTTAGCGTAAAACAAATTGGCAGAAATACTGTAAACTTCCCAGGTCCCAAAGGGCTCTGACCACACAGAATCTAAACCAGAGGATTCAGAAGTTAACAAGTCAACATATGAAAAAGGATTTTATTGATTCATGTTTTATTACTTGTTTATTACTGATTTTTAATACAATATTTTATTTCAAGAAGACCTTTTTAACAAATGTCAATTTTTAAGGAAAAAATATTCTGGAAAAAATATTCCCAACATATGTTTATGCCTTTGCCAATATTTTCTAAGCTTTCATCAAAAAGGAAATTATTAGGGAAATTATTTCTAATTTGCTGAATGTTTAATTTTGAGTATAGATTTTTTGGATGTAGTAACTGTTCCTAAAGAGACTGGAATGAGCACTCCAAAAATACTTTGAGTATGTGTGGTTTTACACATGGAAGTACCTGTCTACAGTTGTTCTTACTGTTCTGGTGAGTATGTGGACTATGACAGCGTGTAGTATGTCCTGGAACGTTTGAAACACTTCCCAGCCTCCAAGGATACAGAGCAACTCGTGCGTTTGGGGTCTCAAAAACAAGCTCCAGATGAGCCTGTTGGTTTCCCCAGTGCAGTGCTGTGCAGGGATGTGCACAGACGAAAAAAAAAGCCAAATGATTCAAAAAGGGATGGCTTGGGTTTACCTAAGGAGCTTTAAGGAATTTGTATTATGGCGATAGCTGAGCTGTATGTTTTTTTTCCTATTGGGAAGAGGAGTTTTCCTGCTGGCTGCCCCAGTTTGGAGCAAATTGTCTTAGTGAAGGAGCAAGTCTGGACAGATCTCTTTCCTGCGAGTCTGTGATGCCATCTACCAGCTTCCCTGCTCAGCAGCAACGCGTGTGCAAGTCTGACTGGTCAAAGCAACCCTGAGCAAGGGACTCTGAACTGGGTAATAATTAATTGTGTGCGGCCTTTTGCTCAGCCATCTGTAGCTGTTGTCTCCTGCTAGGAGTTTTGCGTGATCTCAATTGGGAAGGGGAATAAGGAAAATTTCTTCCCCAAGCAGCAGTGAAGCTGGTTTCCTACAGCGCTGACTCTGGTGGCTGGAGTCTCTGGTGCCTGAGGAATCGCAGAATGGTTAGGGTTGGAAGTGATCTTTAAAGGTCACCTAGTCCAACCCTCCTGCAAGGAGCAGCGACATCTCCAACCAGATCAGGCTGCTCAGAACCCCGTCCAACCTGGGTTTGAGTGTTTCCAGGGATGGGGCATCCACCACCTCTCTGGGCAACCTGATCCAAAACCACAACACCAAACCAAGGCAATAATAAGCCCCACATGTTCTAATCTGTCAGCAGGGTTTCTCCCGTTTGGAAAAAGAAGCTTTTCCACCCTGGTAGCTAACAGCACCCTGTCCTTCTTGCAGGCGACCTGCTGCAGTACCCCTGGTTCATTTACATCCTGGCAGGGTGTGCGGGGGGCGCAGTTATCCTGGTGGTGGCTGTGTCCTCAGTCATATGTTGCTGCATGAAGAGGAAACACAAGTTCATCCCAGTGCCTTCAGGTGAGTGGAGACCGCCGTCACTCCCTGGGATGGGTCGGGTCTCACAGAGGACAGCATTTGTGCAAACTGGGGTTGAAATAGCTGCAGCACAAACTGGTCTCAGCTTGGTGGGTGCTCCCCTTCCATCGAGCTCTCCCCTGACCTGCTGGAACAGGAAGCTGCTTGCTGACAGGTAACTCTTACAACCAATGGGCCCTTGAGCTAAATCTTGCTTTTCCTTTTTTCACCTTGCGCTTGCCACCGCGTGCTCCTGGCCAGAAAGAAACACAGCAGAATCTTTCCTATTGCAAGAAAGTTGAGCCTCACTCAGGTCTGATCCTGAAGGGACCTGAGGGCTGCTGATGGCAGCAGTCCTTTGTCAGCACCAGTCCCTAAGTGCAATCTTCCCATGTCCAGTGAGGCCACTCCAAGCTGTGTGGTCCTGCCAGCATGGACAAGCTGGTCTCTGACAGGTTGGCAATGGCCCCCTGTACTCAGCATCCATCTGCTCTGCCAACGGAGCCAGTGCCACACGAGGAGGAGATGCAAGCGTGCGTTGGTGGTCTGGCATCACAACGGACGTGCTGAGGCTGCTAGGATGTGGGGGACCTCTTTCCTTCAAGTCTCCGGTTTTGATTTTGCAGAGGAGGAGAAGGACGATGGGCTCACAATGTCCGTGGTCTCCAGTGAAGGTGTGAAGAGCCCCCCCAATGGAGACCATGTTGAGGCTCAAGCTGCCCAAATCGACTGCCCTCCAAAGCCTGGTGGGTCCAGTGACATGTTCTGAGTTGGGGCAATAGCCTCTTTAGGAGGGTGAGGGACAAAATGGATGTGTGTGACTGATGGGGGGAGGAGCAGGCTGGAGAGAGAGGCCTGCGACCCGCTAGTGCAGGGAAGGTGCTGCATCTTGTCCAGAGGACAGAAATTGCAGCAGGTCATTTGTCAGTACCTTACGCGTGCTCTGCTTCTGCACAGGAGCAGCTCTCGCCCTCGCTCAGCTGTGAAATGTAGCGGCAGCCATCTCCTAAGCATCCCGCAGAGGGTGCTGCCAGCAGACTGCAAACTGTCTGCTCCAGTATCTCCTGTGCCTAAATACACGTCTTGCAAAACGTGCAAGTCCCCCCGAACTTAGCAGTGTTCCTGCAATTTTCTCCCCCACCCCGCCCCTATCCGTTAACATTTTACAGGAATCGTCACTGTTTTTGTGAGCAGTCATCTTAAGGACAGCATCCACCAATATGCTGAGCTCTAAACATAGCTAAATCCCATCCAAGTCAGAGGTGTGTGTATTTCCTTAAATTTGGACTGAAGTGGGAATACAGTCACATTTTAAATCATTTGAAAAAATCAAGAACAAAACCCCACAGCTTTAGCATAGTATGGTCGAGAGAGTGCAGTGATAAAAACCTTTCAGAAATCTGCTCAGTGAGTACTTGATATTAATACTCCTCTATTTGCATTATATTTCCCGCAATTTTGTTTCACAAAATCAAATGCCAGCAACACCTTCCCACGCGCTGCTAGCAGCTGAAGTTCGTCTAGCAGAGTTGCCATGAACTGGAGCAGCATTACAAAGGTCATAGCCTGGTCTCAGCACTGCTGTCTCCACTTCTGCTGTCCTTCACTGTACCACGCACAGCCTCTCAGCAGCTCAGCTATGTTTTATGTCTCACCTTGGATACTGCTTTGCCCTGCTTTCAAAATATTAAAAGCTACTCATGAACGTAGTGCATGAAAGAAAGAAAAAAAAAAAAAGATGTAAGCCATTCAGGTCATGGTTTAATATTAATATACTTAAAGTGTAGAACTTTTTGTTTTTAATAAAAAATTTACACATTGTCAGTTTGACTAAGAAAGTATCCTATATTTAAAATTTCTACAGATAAGTAAAAAGCAAAGATGCATATTAAATACGTGCTGTTAGCCATCTTTAATTACTCACATGTGACTGACTAGATTTGGCTTTGGTATTTTGGTACATTTTGGGCAGCTGAGCCCAGAGAGCTTAGGCACCAAAGTGTCTTACAAACAAAGCCACGATGAACAGCTCACCAAATGAGCAGTTTTAAAGAATATTTAAATTTGGCTTGCAGATGCCTGGGGAGAGAGGACTGAGCGGGTTAGATGGCCTGCAGCATCAGGGACTGGAGGGGGGGATTTTAATGGGCGTGAGCATAGCATGGGCACTTATAAACCATTTCTCCCTTCTTTTTCAGATGCTGCCCGGGCTGGTCAAGGCATTGAGCAGCAGTCCCCCATGGAAGAAAATTTGCCAGTGGAGATAGAGCCTGAAGAAATGCCAGACCCAGAGGTCATAGTTGATGTGGAAAGCCAGGAAAATGCCTCGGACTGTTTCCCAGCTCCAACTGACGACTGATCTGGCATGCTTGCTGTTCCACCCTGTCTTGAAGCTTACGATATCTGTCCTTTGCATCCCATAGTCTCATTGTGTGTAAGAATTGGTCTCGAAAACTTTAGCAGGGGAAAGACATGAGGTGTCAGGCCTGCTAACCTCATTTGCCAGCTGTCAGCTCCTGCAAGGGGCAGGCACGACAGGTGGATCGAGGTAGCCTGCCAGTCCCAGACAGAAACAAGGAACTGCCAGAAATTTCCTGAGAAAGCCTCTCCTCAGGAGATCTCAAGGCATTTTTTTTTCACAGGCCCTGCAAGAAAGCTCGATGGAGGTTTCAGCTAGGTATCTGCTGTGCTGGGTGTTTATCTGAATCGCTCCTCTGAGCTCCAGACCCTTTGTGATGTGGCGTTCATGGCTTACTGTGAGGGGCCAGGAGTGGCAGTGGGGGCTGCTGTGTACAGACCCCGAGATGTGACGCTGGCTTGCTTGCCTTTCGATGACCCCCCTGTAATGGCAGGGGGATACCGGTTACCTTTCACCAGAACTTAATTGCTTGGGTTGCCAGTGAGTTACAACAGCTCTCTCACGAGCTTGCTTGCAGCAGAAGGGTGCCTGGGGCTTGGGTGTGTAATTTTGGCAGAAACCTTGATTATAATGCTGAGAGCGTTCATCAGTGCAAGCGTTAGTGCCTTTAGTGTAATGGTTTAGCTACCGCAGGCTGATTAAGGTGGCCATCTGCCTGTGCATGTAGGCTTTTTTAGTGCTGCATTATTTGCATGGACAGCAGCGATTTATAGACTTTCTTGGGCAAGCCTTGCTGCTACGCACACCCTGTTCTGCTCAGGGGAAGTTTGCGAGCAGAGCAGCTAGGGTAGGGCAGAGCCGCGGGGAAGAAGGACGAGGCGAGGAGAGGGCGAGGCCTCAGTCGCAGTCAGCAGGTAGCCAAGTCCCCAGCAAAGCTGCCGGGGGCTGCGCGGGGCTGTCAGGCCGCAGGGAGTGCTGCAGGGTGCCAGAGCAAGGTGTATTGACTGTACAAGTGCATTTTGGTCATTGGAGGTGAGGCATGTCGGTGTTAAACTAGCCCAATGGGCTAGAGCAGAGATGCTACAGATCCAGGCTGAAAGGGAGGGGGAGGTTTGTATTGCATTCATCTCTCTTCCCTTGTCCTTCTGTCCCTGTTTTGTATTGTGCTGGCATTGTGCCACGAATCCCTTGGAAATGGATTTATGGTGTGCCTTGTAAATGCCACGCAACGAGGTCTGCAAGTACCCTGACAAAATCAAAACCGAGCTGAATGTTTCTCTCCCAGATGGGGGTGCTGGTGGGATGGCTGCTTGCTCACCTGGAAGTCCTCTATGTCTGTGCACATGGCAAAGCTCTGCATTGGTGACGCCCAGCCATAGGTTGTTCTTGTTTCTTTGTCCTGTGACTCTGTTTAGGAGATTTTTGGATCTTGTGTGCTGTGTTGGTGGTGATTCAGCCTGTTTCTGCTTTTTAAGGCTGCCGTAGGAATCAGATATTCCACGGTAAGAGGGAGATAATAATCCTTTTCCTCATGGTGCTGCGCTATCTCCTTTCAGTACAAACATTCCTCAAAGGCCGTGAGTTGAAAGACAAAGATGTGATGCCGAGCGCTTGGGATGGCAGCTGCCTGTAGGCAGCACAGTGGCAGTGACGCTGGGTGGAGAGGGGCCCGTGTCACTGAAATGGGGGGATGCAGTCAGCTTTGCTTCTCTTCTGCACTGTCTGGCAGGAGCAGGCAGGGGACAGTCAACTCCAGCACATGCCTCCCCTTGAGGGCTGAGTAGTGCTCTGAGCTGCGCTGGAGAAGATGCCAGCATTTCGGGTGCTGAGGGTGGCAGAGCTGGGCCAACCTTGTCCTGCTGGGCTAGTGCCTCCCAACTCCAGCTTGCTCTAGCGCCAACCTTGCTGCTGCCAGCCCCAAGAGGGCTGGGGGTGCCACTGGTGTATCCTCAGCCTGGGAAGGATTTTTTCCCATTGAGATGGGCATCTGAGACTTGAGACGTCTTTATGAGGCAGATAGGACGTGGCTGACTTTCTGTCCTTCCCCACTGAAGATGCCATTCAGCAATGGGGCAAAGGTGAGGTCAGGAGAGAAGTCGTGCAGCCTGTGCTCTTCCTTTAACTGTACATGTTCATGCCCAGCTATTGTTCTTTTTCAGTGGGTTTTTTTTTTTTTTTTCCGTGCGATGATTCTACTCCTAATAAAAAGATCTGTTTTTAACTTGTTTTGGAAATGTTTACATTCTGTTATTTAACAATTGTTCCTTTATGGATTTCACTGAATGTGCAAGGCAGGTTTCCAAATTTTCACCTGGCCCAGTAAAGGAAAGGTGATAACAAGCTATTGCTGACTAGAGCTGTCTAGGGAACAGAGATCACAAGGGCATTTGTTTGTAAGTCAGTCCAAGAGAGGCTGTAGGACAGTGGCATACAACCAGTCCCCATCCGAGTGTGTGCACTAATGTGCCTGCGCATCCGTGTGCATGGGCAGCTCACCAAACCCTGCTCCGGTGCCTTGCCCAAACTGTGAGGTGTAGGGAAAGGGTGCAGGGAGATGGCTTCACTTTATCCATCTTTATTTTTTTTAACACCTAAGCCACCTTAGCTATGAGAAAGGATGCTTCACTGCATAGCTCCTTTTGCAAGGAAGAGGTGACTCGCTCATGCTCAGCCTCAGACGAGTGGGCTCAGGCAGCAGGTAGAACCATTGTCCTGATGGTTTGTGATCATATAAAATCCCTTGATATAAAATCCTGTTACAGGTTTAGCCCTGGAACAGTGGTGTGACTTGACATGGGTGATCCTGTCCTGCAGCCTGTGACCTCAGCACCCTAAGAAGCCACCCACCTGAATTTGCCGTTGTCTCCCAGCCTGACTATGGTGCTGCACCACCCAGGTGATAGCGAGGATACTTTTCTGCATGGGGCTATCTGGCAGAGTAATGGATGTGGATGTACATGGTACTAACATCAGGAATTTGACCAGAAACAGAGAGTTCTGAGTTGCCTCTTTGGGGCTTCTGGTAGCCTTGGTGAGGTTGTGCCATGCCAGCCCTGCCCTCTCCATATTACTGGTGCTGGGGTGCCTCCGGGTGCCTCTGGTGTCCTGTTGGGAGCTGGTGCTTTCCAGGAGAGGGAAGCCACGCAGAAAGCTGCCATTGCTCTCCAGCCACTGTTCCTGGGTGGGGAAGCCTGGGAGTAGGGCAGGGTCCATCCCTCTGCTCATCCAGTGCTGGCGGGACAAGGGGAGCTCTGCTCTGTGAGAAATGCAGATGTTCTGGGATGTGGTTTCTTCCCAGCTGAGACAAACCACCAGGGGTTTATAGTAATGTACAGAATGGACATTTAGATTTGTATCCATGTCAGTGTTTCGTGGTAGGAAGAGAAAAATTTCCCTCTGCTTGTGGCATATGCTAAGCAACAAATGATATGAAATGTAATATGTAGTCTTTTCCTCATGTAATTCAAGCCGTTTGTGAATATAAAAGGAGAACAGAGAATGATCTTATTTGACTTAATTTATAGGTGAAAGCAAAAGCAGAAAAGAAATGTGTTGTATAACAGTGAACAAAGAAAGGGGAATGATCCCTTTAGATTTTTTTTTAGCATTCAGGATGAATTAATCCCCACAAAATTCTCATGTTAGTAAAGCTCCCTATCCCAGTAATGAAACAGTTTGTGCTCTGCTTTCCAACCTCCACCCCAGGCTGCTGTGCCTGATGTCCCAGCAGCTGTGTGCGTAGCCCTTGGGGTCCTCCCTTGGAGCCAGCATGGGGGCAGAGGCACTAGGGAAGAGCCAGCAGTTTGTGGGCAGCTGGAGGATCAGCCCTCCCCACCATCATCACCTCTACAGAAAAAAACAGAGTAGAAGCTGGTGAGTCTAACAGCAGACAGACAAAACTGATAATGGGCAGGTTACAGCAGCAAAAGAAACAGAAGAGGCATGCAAGCATTGGTTGTGTTAACTTCTGATTAAAATCTTGGTGTAGTTGAAAAAAAGCCTCTAGATTTTAGGCATGTGCATAGTAAGTTCATGTAACTTCTAATGAACTATGCAATTAATTTCAAAATAAGCAAACGAGAAGAGTTCCAGGGTAACTCAGCTGTAGAATACAGTGTCACTGATAGGTATCTTCAAAACCATTTCCTTAACATTAGCAAACAAATTCTAGTGGTGCTAAAAGATCCGGAAGTGTGGGTATTACTTCCTACAGGCAGGGAGGATTGAGATGCCCCATGGACTTCCATAGGTAAACACACAGAACCAGTAACAAAAGTGGGCAAGAAGAGCAGTATCACTCATTTCTGTCTGAGATGGAAGCAGAATTCGGTGATGTATTATCGCAGAGGCTTGGATTAGTGCTTGGGTATTGCTTGTAGCTTTGGCCAGGCTGCCCAGTGTCAAACTCTGAAAGCTGTGACAAACTGCAACCCTTGTGAGCATATGCAATGCTCCCCTTTTGTCTTCTGGTGCAAAACAGGCTGGGAAACAACATCATCACCCAGTGGGAACCCTGTGGCATTTGACAACCAGTGACTGTACGCCGCATTGGTTTTGTTCACAATGCACATTGCATTTCCTTTCTGCAAGATTTCATCACTCATCTCTCAGGCTGGGGATGTGGCTGGAGTCAGCAGGGGAGTCTTTACTGAGAACACAGAAGGCTCTTAGATGAAGCCCTTCTAAATATTTATACATTTCCAGCAAGCAAATGGTGGCAGGTGGTGTGTTAATTACGTTGAGATTAATTTAACTTGGATATGATCTGTTAGGAGGCGCCTCTGGGCTGCGCAGGACCACTAGGAAGTGTGGCATCTTTCTGGCTGGCCTCCCTCGAACACCACTTGTGTGGCTCCAGGCTGGCTGACAGGCTGAAGTGGAGCCCTTGGCCAGCTCCTGGAATGAGAAACTCTCACCTCCAGTTCTCTTGATCACCAGCAAGCAGCGTGGCTGAATCACAGATCCACTATTGACACGGACTAGAGAAACTGTTCCCTGGCTGTACCAAAGCAAACTGCCCAGAGGGCAGAGGGCGTTTAATGGTAAGGAAGGGCAGAGACACCCCCTCTAAAATGTCCAAATATGGCTGAACCCCTTGGGTGCTGGATAGCAATTACACTCATGTAGCATGTGAAGACCCCAGAGCTATTCTGCCTCTACACGCTGATGGCATCATTGGCATCTTTATGGGGTATTTCCCACCTCAACCGGGAGGTGGGATTTCAACCCCAAACAGCTCCTTGTCCTTGGGGTTCCCCCACCCTTCCATCAACCATGACTGAGTGGCACAAAGGGCCTGACTTCATTGAATATTTTATTACACTTGAAAGTTTAGGTACCAAACTATACCCCTTATCTCTCAACGCACCTACAGATGTGTGCTTGGCAGCTTAGTTCCTGCCCCAGGAGCTAACGCTACCATCTTCTTTTGTCCACCCCTCCTGTCATCTCCAAGCTTTGCTTGGAGAAGGAACCATCTGCCAGCACTAAGCCTCCCTCTCCCTCAAGGAGCTGGGTTTGGACCTGCTGGGTGGTGCCTAGGGATACCTGATATCCCAGCCAGAGCTGGCTGCAGGTCTGCAGGCAGTGAGTGGAGTGATTTGTGAGTTTTTCCCTTCTCTCTTCCTGTGGTCCCTGGGGGCTGGAGGGGTGAGTGTTGTGAGGATGTGGTAAGTCTTTGCCTAATGGGAGACAGAATCATAGACTCGTTTGGATTGGAAGGGACCTTCAAAGGTCATCTAGTCCAACCCCCCTGCAAGGAGCAGGGACATCCCCAACCAGATCAGGTTGCTCAGAGCCCCCTCCAACCTGGCCTTGAATGTTTCCAGGGATGGGGCATCCACCACTTCTCTGGGCAACCTGTTCCAGTGCTTCACCACTCTCACTGTAAAAGAAGTCTTCCTTATATCCAGTCTAAATCTACTTCCTTCTATTTTAAAACCATTACCCCATATCCTATCACAACAGGCCCTACTGAACAACCTCTCCCCATCTTTCCTGTAGGCCCCCTTGAGGTACTGGAAGGCCGCTATAAGGTCTCCCTGGAGCCTCCTCTTCTCCAGGCTGAACAGTCCCAGCTCTCTTGGCCTGTCTTCATAGGAGAGGTGCTCCAGCCCTCTGACCATTTTTGTGGCCCTCCTCTGGACTCGCTCCAACAGGTCCACATCCTTCTTATGATGCTGGATGCCGTACTCTAGGTTGAGTCTCATGAGAGATGGGAATATCTGGCTTATGCTTGCTTGGTTTATGGGCATTTTGGGGCAGGGGCTGGTCCTCATGCACAGGGAGCCATCTGTAGTCTGCTCATTGTGCTGTTCTGCCAAACACAAATGGTAAGGAAAGGTTCCCACCTGTAGAAGCAGCAAATATGGATGGCTAATATCAGCTTATTTTTAATTGATTTCTTTTTCTGACTAGCACGTTCCATGTCACACTTAGCTAATATCCACAACAAAATATGGGATGGGGCTACTGTATAAAGCATGTATTTTATTTTTAATATTGGAAATGAGGGAAAAAGCAAAACTTGGAACCTGAATTCTATGCAGAATTTTTAAAACTCACCTAAACTGATCACAACTACCAATAGTTTTAGTATTGTCTAACAGTATAGAAACCAGATGTATGACAGACCAAGAATTACTTGGAGGCAATTTTCAGCAAACCTTTTGGAATTGCAAATACAGTACATTAAAGAGAATTATTATCTACTCCTATATTGTATGCAAATGGAATAAAGAAATACAGCTTAGTGGCTATCCTCTTGCCAGCATTGCTATCTCAGCTTTAGTTTATGCAGGTTCCTCTTTGAGGGCAAAACATTTTTTTCCCAAAACTGAGGAGTGAAGCGGTTTTAAAAGTTTTAAATGTAATAAGACATGTAATAAGATATCCTCAAACAAACAAAAAATGAAAGAAAAAGATGATGTGATGGTGTTTCGGTCTATGTGAAAAGAATTGCAACATGAACTTTGAGTGCGTGACTTGAAGCAATGCGCATGAAGAGTATGTTGCACTCCTGTGAAAGCTTTCCATCACAGAGCAATAGGTCTCAGAGATTTCTCCTCTGAAACAAGACACGCCCGTAGTTAAGGGGCTGGGGATCGGATGCAGTGACGGTGTGAATGGGTAGTCAGCTGCCTGGCAGTCAGTCTGAGTTCACCTGGAGCAGTCTACAGAAGCTGGGGTGGGTGAAGGCTTTTCCAAGGTGGCACACGGAGCCTGGAGCAGGAGCTACCTGCTGGGTGGGACAGCATCTGCTGCTGGTGTCTCTGTCATCACAGGACGAACCAAGAGAGGAGGAGGAGGATGCAGAGAGCAGAGAGACGGCTGCAGGGGATCCAAGAGGAAGAGAGGGCACGCAGTCGTAGATGCTGTTTCTTTCCTCAAATGGGTGGGCAGGCTGCAGGGGTTTCAAGTAAGGTCTGTCCTCCCTCATCCTGCAGACTCTTTAGGCGATAGAAGATGTCATCTTCCAGAAAGCTGTAGTGACTGCTGCTTCCTCCTCATACCTACTCTCCCTGACATTTGTCACGGATCCTGTTCCCCAGACAGATGCTCTTCCCTCTCCCGGTGATAGATCACATAGATCACAGCTCCCCTGAGGCCCTCTGGCGATGGGCAGCCTGGGACACCGGGCTCCTTACTCCTCTCTGCCTTCCTCATGAGCCATTTGCAGGGAACGTGCTGTGCTGGTTTTGATAAGCCCAACAAGGCGAGTAAACACAAGTCTTCCCGCAGCAGCAAATGGGAAATACCTTTTCTTTTTTTTTCCTCCTCCCTCCCCTCCCTTCACCCATTCTCTAGTTCTAGCCAGCCCTTTCAGGATTTTTTCTCCTGACTTCACTTTCTGGTATGGATTTTGCCAAACGAGATGGGAGAAGGGTGGTGGCAAGGCAGAGACTCAGGCAGTTGTTTAGGTACCCTGAAGAGAGGTAGGAACTTGCCTGTTCCCTCTCCTTCCTGAGCACAAGCTGGGTCTGTATTTCTCTTGCTGCCATAGGAAGCCACAGTGAAAGCTGTGCTACTTAAGCTTCTGTTTGTACATATTCTTGCACAGCTGCTGAGGGCTTTGGGTTCTTTTTCTTCAGGTGATTTAGTTTGTGATAAGGACTTTTGTTTCCTTACCTTTTGCTGAAAATTTAAAGCTTCGTTATTTGGCAAATACAAGTGCCTGTTTGTAGCTTTCTCTGGAGAACCAGTTGTAGATGGAGAGGCCCTTCTTTGCTGGAGAGAAGATCAGTAGGAGTCAATGCTGCCATGAATTTGATATCGTCTATCCTAAAAAACCCCAATGGTTAAACAGCCTCAGCGAGAGAGGAAAGATGCCTGGGTTTATATGGAATTACTGATGCTGCAGAGCTTAAAGGAACTTCCAAGACAATACAAAAAACCGCTGCAGCTCTAGTTTCAACCTAGTGCCTCTAGCCTGTGTGGGCACAAGGCATGCACAGTAACTTTCCATTGAGGCCACACTGTAGACTTGCAGCTCTGCAAAGCGGCCACTAAGGTTCAGCAAATTTTTATTGAGTTGCTGAAAGCAGTCTATGTGGGGGACGTGAGCGAAACGTAGTCAACTCAAAGCCTGCTCTTCCATGATGGAAACAAAAAGGAGTGGCTAAAAAGAATGGCGACACTGTCCTGAACCTGGCCAACAAGACCTTGCTTGCGGCAATAGATGCTCTGGATGGAAGGTGCTTTTACCAGGTTCTTTGCAGATAGTTGGGAGCCAGGAGTCTGGGGTCACGGGAGCATCAGTTTCCATTTGTTGTCCTTCCTTGGACTGGCTGGCTGACCTTAGCAAGTCATTTCATCCTCCTGTGCCTCATTTCCCAATCTGTCATACTGGGGTGATCACATGGGCCTCCTCTGTAAAATGGGGTTTAAGCCTTGCTGATACACAGCAGCACCTCACACCTGCGTGTTGGTGTGGCTGAGAGCTGGGAGACCTCGTGGGGTGCTGCGTGTGGAGGTCTGACGGGGCTGCAGTGACCGCGATGTTCTGGCTGCCACAAGATGTCTGACTGCCCAGGATGTGAGGAAGGAGGTTTTCCAAAGCTGTTATGGCGGACAGCGCCTCGCTCATTAACCTTACTAACTTATGAGATGCTGGTTTCCTTCTGACTCTCAGGAGTGTGACAGAAGGAGCTGGGCCTCATTCATTGCCTTGGTGGAAACTCTGTGAAAAGCCACAACTTGCCTCCAACCGCCTGGTGCTCAAATGCATTACAAAGAACATCCTCTGCTTGCCTTACTGAGATCTTAAAACCCAGAAATTCTCAGAAAGGCAACGACATAGTGCCCTAGCCATTACCCTTCCTGGCTGACAACAGGAGCCGTGGGCTGTGAACGTTTAGAAACATGGGCAGCTTTGTGCCTGTACTTTCCCTTGCTGTGGAAAAGACCCACTCATTGCTAACGCTTGCGTAGCTCCCTGCTGCAGCTGCCTGGCCTTTCCCGTGCAAGCGTGGTGCGATGGCAGCAGAGCCGAGAGCGTGGTCCGGATGGGGGTGAGCCCATCCTGCTGCCCGGTGGCCCCCGCACCCCAAGGATTTGCCCACCTGGGTCTGCTATTGCTTTCATCCCCAGTGTGGGGCTGGGTCGCCCAGGTGGGCCCTGTATGCCGTTGTGTGTGGGACCTGCATAAAGACCATTCAGGGCCCGTTCCAGGAATAAATGCCTTTAGTACCGAAATGTATTACTCAGTTGCTTGCGCTCAGTCTCCTGGATCACTTCTCATCCTCCCATCTACCTGTTTTGGATTGTCCCTCACTCTTCTCTAGAGTTATAATAGTGTAATAGAATAAGACATGGTACAAGACATGAGTTATTAATGCATTTGTTAAGCTGGTGATTTTTTGGGAGCGTCAGATCTTGACTGAGAGATTACTTAGATAGTAGTAACAAGTTGTCTTTCCTGTGTGTGTTTCTAAGAGCAGCAATTCTTCTAATCTCTTCCTTGGATAGCTAGTCCATCCCCTCTCTGGTGATGAAGAGGCACATTGTAGTTAATATAGGTCTTTGTGTATTTATCACAAGGATTTAGTAAGACTGGAGGAGGCTGTTCTGTCCATCGATCTGGCTTGTTGTGCAAGAAAGTGACTGCATTTGCCAACAAACTTTTGCTTGGATTGCAATGTGTTTTGCAGTAGTAGTAATGTCACTGAAATTACTAGGGTAAGAGGCTGAAAGTTAGATCCTAAGTCTAGAATCATTACAGATGATGGAAATCAGTGTCAGACAAGCAAGACTGAAATATAAGAATAGCTGTTTGATGGGATGCTGGCATCTGCTCTAGCCTTGGTCGCTGTTGTGAGCCACAGATTATCAGACTGCTCTGCCTAAGGAGGTTACATTTCTTCAGACCAGACTTAAACTGGGCATCTTTTGTGAGGTTTGGCTATGGACACATGCTTACAGGTGGGAAAGAAGAAAATGAGTCTGAGAGAGAAAAAACCTGAAGGTGATGATGTGATATTAGAGATATCACAAGGGAACCATTTACCTTCAAATAATCAGCCAAGGACTGTTTTGCATGAGTCTTGGTTTGAAAGCTTCAATCTACCTCTGTTTAGAAAGAGATGAAAAGGTTTCGGCAGGCAGCCATTTCAGCACTGACAGTGCATGTCACTATTTTTGGAATATTTCCACTGCGTACAGGCAAAGCAGTGCTCTCAGTTTGCATGTAGCAGGCTCCAAGCCACTGAGTCAGCATCCTCGCCAAATGCTGGGCCAAAACTTTGAGTTCATGAGCTTCATATTTGCACCGCTTCATTCAATCTGAACTTCTTCCTTTCTTGGCTCTGTGTGAGGCAGGAGTGAAGAGTAGGGGACATACGTGGCCTTCATCAGCCACACAGCTGAAACTGTATGTGGAAGACAGCAGTTCTTCAGCATTTCACAGTGCAGGGGCAACTCCTCCTGCCAGGGCTGACTTTGCTTCTTCCCCACCCCAGTCACTGTGCACAATTCACCCCGTGCTGCAATGTTATGCTAAAGGAGAAGGGAATGTGCCATGGTGAAAGCCTCAACTACCATCTAGAGCAAGCCAGATGGAGCCCAGCTGTCAAGTCTTGCAGGCGAGGGTGCAAACCCAGGAGAGCTCCCAAGAACAAGATTAGCTGTAGCCAAAGCTTCCCCTCCACATGATATTTCCCATTTGGCATTTCAGTCAAGACCACATTTGCTCTCCTCCTCACAAACTGTGCCTAACTAAAGGCCTGTCTTTGTGAGAAATTTAGAGGTGTGAATTTGCAATACTCTCATCATCCTTCATGGTGAAGGTCTCAGGTGGTGGTGAGTGCAGGGTGTCTGACTCTTCTTTCAGGGAAGAGTATCCCATGCAAATGCCATTTAAGACAATACAAGCTTAAGACTGGAGAAGATGGGGCAAATTAGCAGATGGGCTACAAATCCACGCTGGCTTATTTCATGCTGACTCTCCTGAGAAGAACACGCTAAGTGTATTTGTGCTCTTCCTTTCTTGGTAGACCTAATAACATTCTCTCTCTCTCTCTTTTTTTTTTTTTTTAAGCCTTAGGCATGAATGTTTATTGGCTCATTACTAAGTTGAAGACTTATTGCTGGGAACAGTTACATGTTGTCTCTTGAGATGTTGCCTTCAGATGTGTGGGAGTCTGTCACCTTTACATGGAAATGTAAGTATGATGCTTACATTCCCTGTGAGGAAACTGCTTAGGGTATTAAAAGAACAGAAGAGTAAAAGAGAGAGCAAGCAACAAAAGCAAACGTATATGACTAAAAGCACTTTGTGGCTTTTGCAGTGGAAACAATACCACAGAGATAGCTGTGGCTGCACAGAAAAACCCCAGTCATGGCTGCATCTGGTCCTCTGTCCTACTGCATCTCAGAAGAAGGACATGTCTTGCAATACAGTGGGCTGACCAGAGGCCAAGCATGCTCATCCGTGGCCTGACGGGCCTAACTGAAGACAGGTGCAGCACCACCGTACCGGGAGACACGGTAGCCTGGCAGTGCCCTGGTTTTCTAGCTGGCTGCTGTTTCGCCAAGCAGTGTGACTTCCTGTGTAACGGGGAGGAGAGAGGGTGTCTGCAGCGAGCAGAGGAGCGTGAGGCCATGCTTATCTGCAGGCCTGGCAGACCTTGCCTCGCCCTGCCCAGCACAACTTGGGGCAGTGTTTGGGCTGTGGCAGCACACATTTGAGCCGTGGCTCACGCTGTGCCTATCCCGCTCCTTGGGGAGCATCGCTGGCTGGTGTGGGGGGGTTGCTCTGCCAGTGCTCCCTGATATAGGTGGTTTTGGGGCACGTATCGCACACGGCATCGCTGAAGGTACATACTGGCCTCCAGAGCTCCTCTGTGGCAGTAGCCCAAAGGTGCTGTGCTTTCCAGAGAGACCTTCAGACACCCTCTCCTTAACACCTTCCCTTGAGGCCTTCCCTTGGAGAGAACCAGGGAGATCAGTGCAGGGATTTCCAGTGCTTCCCTCCCAGTAACATCCAAAAAATCCCCTCCTTCTTCTAAAATGGGGATCGAAGCCCAGTCAGAACCACAGCACGACATTGTCTTGCTCCTCAAGAGAGGGAGGGTAAAGCCACAAGGATATTGCCATTTCCCTGCTTCTCATCTGGCAGGAAGACTGATGGTAGAGACACGGGCTGCTTTCTCCTTGTCCAGCTGGGTCTGATAGTGCAGGAGGTTTCCAACCCTGGTTCAAAAAGGGTGAGATGGACCATGCACATGCCAGGATCTCATGGGGAATCCTTGCTGCTGGTGGGTGGCGTGCTCCTTTGCTGGCTTGGCTGTGCTTTTCTTATACAAAATCTCTAAGTAAGTTGATTTTGTGCACATGCACCCAAATACTTAGCAGTACCAAGGCCTGGTGTCACGTCTGTGATGCACAGTGGACAGAGGACATCAGCCCTCACCACCTCCCTTGAGCACCTGTTCACAACTCACAGCAAACTCATTTTTGAACAGACCTTTTATAAACTTTAGGAGTGGTTTCTTGCTCCTTTCCGCCTGTTGCTCTAAAAGGAAAAAAGGATGCCACAGGGGCTTCCAATATGAGTCATTTCAGCTGTGATTTTACAAGAGTGCGGGCATCTGGGCATGACAAGCTTGATTAACTGGAAGTAGTGGCCTTCGTTATGATGACAGGGCATCTTTTTAAGCCATCTTCTGCTGCTCCGGAGCTTGACCTCTCTTCTCTCTTGCCTTCACACACGCATGCGTCTTTCCATTTGTATTTCGTTTGTACCAATCCCAGCTTCTGCCAGCAGCTCCATGGCAGGCAGTATCCAGTGAGCAGGCCGGCGCTGAGCAGACCCCGTGTGTGCACAGAGCAGAAGGATGGTCCCTGCCCGGGTGCATTTGCAATCTGAGCATGCAGACAAACAGACAAAGCGCAGTGGTACACTGGAAGCAGATGGTGGCTTTGAGGGATGTTGCTTTGAGGAAGAAGGGAGTCAAGGCTGAGCAGTGTGCGGGCAGTGGTTTCAGCGTGCCTGGAGGCCTCCCTCCGCTCTGCTTTATGGACCCAGAAAAAAAAAAACAAAACAGGAGAGATCGGGGTTGCTGCCTTTGCCCAAAGCCCTGTAGGTGGTCATCCTGGAAGCAAATGTGTCCAAGTATGCAGACCTTGGATGTCTCTGCCAGCATAGCCAGGGAGAGAGGTCCCGACTGCCCCCCAGCTGCGGTGTCACCTGGGCAGGGCAGCCCCTGCCCTCAGCTTGTTTTTTGCCACAGAAGGTAGAGATCAGGCACAGAAATATCATCTTGCCACCATTGCTTCCTCTCTCCTTTTGCATGTGTCTCCCTTGTGCGTTCTTTGTAAGGAAACAATAACAAAAAGAAGGAAGAAAAGCTACGTTTTCCCATGACGTGCAGAGGCAGCAATGCTGTGATCTTAGTGTGTTTTAATTCACGTAACTTTTTCTCCTTTTGTGCAAAAAGGACAGGTTTTTACCAGCGTTAGAACCAGTTAAAAGATGATGAAGACATGCCCTAGAAGGGGAAGTGTCTTACAGGATCTTCTTATGACTTCAAGGAAGAAGAATTACATGAATGAACGGGAAAGATTTGTGTAATATTGTATGTCTCCTGTGCCACAGCTTTTCTTCTGTCTTCTTTCTTCGTCTACATCTGCAACAAAAAGCTGGAAGCTTTCAGTGTCCACAGTAGCAGAAGGATTGTGCTGGGGATGATATGATTCAAAATCCTCACTGCCTTGTCTGTTTCCTATTAGAATCAGGAATAAAGATTTTATCAGCTTGTCACATGTTTTTGGACCTACCTCCCATGCCTCCTCCCAGCTTCTTTCCTCATCATCTTTCCCACATCTAACCAGCTTGAGGACTGATTTCTGGCTAGACCCAAGGCAGTGTTTTCACCCCCTTCCACACTCATCTCTCTTTCACAGCTTATTCAAATGGCAGCCCCTCATAGATCAGACGTTGATGTGACGCTGATCCTGACGGTTTCCCAGGGAAGTGTGTCTCCTTTCTACATCTTGTCCAACAACCGTTGGCTACCTGCTCCTTGCTGGAGGTCCCGGGCTTGCTGTCCCCTCAATACTGATGAGGCTATGGGGGAGCAGAAGGATTCCCATCACACCTGCCCCTCCCCACCCCAAAAAACTGCATCTGTCCCACTAGGATGGTGGCATGCAGATGCTGGAGTTGAACTCTTTGGATGAACACTGAAGAGGATGAGGACCCTGGCTGGCCCTCCGGCTGAGTACAGACTTTGGGGGCATTCCTGCATTTTAGTGAGCCTTTTCCTTGTCCCTGCGTGTTGTCCCCATCCTGACAAAACATTGTGGTGAGAGATATTTGTTGCCCATGCTTTTTGTGCCTGTGCTAGAAACGAGAAGTGCTACGGTGAGAGGTGGAGCAGGGGAGGAGGGCACAAGGGCTGAACACGTCCCACAGCCGCTTGCTCAGAGCAGAAAGTCCTTTCACCTGCCAGGAGCTAGACAAGGCGACACTGGATTAGTTAGACAAGGTGACACTGGATTTTTTTACTTGGAAAATGAACTTTAGGAGGATTTTCCTAGTCAAGTGCTTGCTGCTTTTATTTCCCAGTGTAAAATGTGAGTTTTTCCTACAATTTTTTTCTTTTTCGGGCTAGCATTGTTAAAATTGCCTTTTAAACCATTTTAAAGTTAGTGGGATGTTACTGATAAGAAACTAGTTCCACTTGCCCAATGAGGGAAGACTTTGGTGTTATTGCTGTTATTATTTGATTTAATTTTCAGCCAGGGGGAGGGCAGGATCTGAGTTTCCTATTCCAGTTATAATAATAAGCTGCAAACAGTTTTGGTTTTAAGTTAATGAGCCTTAATTTGACAGATGTATAATGAGAAATGTCAGCATGCAGTTTTCTTTCTGCCCTCGAAGTACCTTGTACGACATTAGAGATCCAGTTCATGGTGCATTATCACATGTAATTTCCTTTTCTTATCAAAGATGAGCAAATCTTTTGAAAGTGCAAATTATATTCTTCTATAAATATTAACAGAAAGAGATATCTCAGTGTCTTCAGTGGAGTTGAAGAAGTCTAGGATGTGAAAACAGCAAGCAAATACATACATCTTTTATATTTTACATACTATTGCTCTCATTATTTTTTAAAATATTAATCTAAAAACTTAATTAAAGTGTTAACTCATAGATTAGAGAAAGTTATAAGAGATGGAGACAATACAATCATGCATAGATTTTCTTTTTCCCCGTTCATTCCACTATAGATTGCATGTATGGCTGTTTAATGCTTTGCTTTTCCTCCAGAACAAAATTAATAGATAAATAAGGGTTGGGGTTTTTTTTTTTGTACGTGATACATAAAACATCTTCCCCAGCAGAAATGAAGATTTTTCCCTTGAATGGAAAACTTGTGTCAAACATTTCCTTACTTCTCTAAATTTATTACTGAAGCTTTTCCTTTTAACTCTTCATGTAACTGCAAGTGAGCTCTATGCTGCCAGATTAGATCTTTCTGCCCTCTGGAGAGCGTTTCAGCTGGCTTTAGCAGAAATGCCGTTCCGTTAGCTGAGCAGATTTTCAGCATCATATGTGTGGGATCCTCAGCTTTCCATTAGCAAGACTATGGAGATTGAATAAACATTCAGAGATGTATCTAGGTGGTGTATCTAGGTAGAGATGATGTTGAAATAGCCCTGAAAACTTAGATTATATTTTTTTACTTCCAGAGACAAAAAAAGAAATGATAGTATCTGTGATGGAAAGAAATCCTATTACTAGCTCTAAATACCTGTGCATGACTGAGTAGAAACAAGTATCAGAATTCAAATATTTGGGTATAATCGGTAGTGTCATCTGTGTGGAGGATAGATGCTTCCAAGACTGTTTGATTGATAGCTTTAGTTCAGAATATTTCATTCAATATGTCAAATACCTTGTAAGAAATGCAATAGAGAAATAACAGCCTCTCCTTAGACTGGGAGTGAATTGCTAGAAGCCCTTCAGAATTAATTCTCTTGTGGCAGAGGCACACTATTTTAATTCTTTGATTATCTCTAATATTGTAATTCTCATGAAATAGCAATTGGATTTCAGTTTCCCCTCTGTGATATAGAATCACAGAATGGTTAGGGTTGGAAGGGACCTTTAAAGGTCACCTAGCCCAACCCCCCCTGCAAGAAGCAGGGACATCCCTGACTAGATCAGGTTGCTCAGAGCCTCATCCAGCCTGGCCTTGAATGTTTCCAGGGATGGGGCATCCACCACCTCTCTGGGCAACCTGTTCCAGTGTTCCACCACCCTCACTGTGAAAATCTTTTCTTGATGTCCAGTCTGAATCATCTTTCTTCTATTTTAAAACCATTATCGCTCATCCTGTCACAACAGGCCCTGCTAAAGTGTTTCTCCCCATCTTTCCTGTAGCCCCCTTGAGGTACTGCAAGGCCGCTATAAGGTCTCCCTGGAGCCCTTCTCTTCTCTCTGGAGCTGAACAACTCCAGCTCTCTCACCCTGTCCTCATAGGAGAGGTGTTCCAGCTCCCCTCTGGAGCTCTTCTAACAGGTCTACATCCTTATGTTGGGGGCTCCAGAGCTGGACACAGTACTCCAAGTCGGGGTGCAGACCAGGATGCTGCTGGCTTTCTGGGCTGCAAGCACACTTTGCCAGCTCATGTCCAGATTTCAATCCACCAGCACCCCCAAGTCCTTCTCCTCAGGGCTGCTCTCAATCCATTCTCTGCCCAGCCTGTATTTGTGCTTGGGATTGCCCTGACCCATGTGCAGGACCTTGCACTTGGCCTGGTTGAACTTCATGAGGTTGGCACGGGCCCACCTCTCCAGCCTGTCCAGGTCCCTCTGGATGGCATCCCTTCCCTCCAGGGTGTCGACGGCACCACACAGCTTGGTGCCGTCAGTGGACTTGCCGAGGGTGCACTCTATCCCACTGTCCACATCGCCAACAAAGATGTTAAACAGGGTCAGTCCCAATACCCACCCCTGAGGAATGCCACTTGTCACTGGTCTCCACTTGATAGAGCTTATCATTGTCCTAGATACCAGGAATGAAGGTTTATAATAAAAATATGCATAAACATAATTTTTCTCTCTGTGAGGAAAAAGTGCTTAAAATATATTAAATTAGAGCAGAATCAGCTCTATCTGGTGATGTGAAAATAAATCCCTTCCTGCCGATTGGCTTTATCCTGTAAATTGAAGAGGAATGAACATAAGAAAATGTCAAATTAAATAAATCATGGCTCTGAGCGCACATTAGTGAGCTTATCCCACCTGATGCTTGTGAGCACTTTTCTCCCTCCTCCTGCAAATTTTCCACCCACCACTGTGGGGTGGAGACAGTGCCTTCCTTGAATTGACCTCCCGACAAACTTTGTGCTCAGAAGTCCCCGTTCACTGGAGATGGGCCCTGCAAAGGAGAGGGCACAGCCCGAAGAGTACATCATCTCCACTGGTAGCAACATGACTGATGTTTAGCAGCTTTGGCTTTCCTGAATATCCCCTTCAGCAGCCACACGCTAAGTGTTGCCCAGTCCTCGTAGCACCTTTGGGAAGTACCTGCTCTGACCTGTTCTGGTGAGGGGACCTGTCATCAAAGGAGAGCTGCAAAGAGAAAAGATTTTTTTGACCTTTGCTTATCCGCTAATATCTCCAGCGCCCAATCAGTTCACAGGATGTGGTGAGCTGTTTGTTTCTCCCTGCCTTACTTGCCCCACCGTGATCCTGTGCTAGAAAACGCAAGTGGATATATCCTAGCGGGGCAGGGTGCCCGGGATGGGTGAGGAGGGGGCACTGCAAGCTGGCAGCACTGGGTCTGCCTCCAGTGCAGTGCCTTACACTTTTGCACTGCTTGACATGGGCCACTATTTTATTTTTTATTATTATTATTATTTATTATTATTATTATTATTATTTTTATTTTTATTTTTATTTTTATTATTATTATTGCCATCACTGTTATTGCTGAACCAATCCTACCGTCTGGGGCCACTACTAGTTTGTGTCCTTGCTGTCCACAGCGATGTTTGCAGTGATGGGCGCTCTGGGTACCAGCCTGTGCCGTGTGTGAAACACACCGAAGTGATCTTATTTTCAAGAAGGGTTAAGTTCAGGGTAAAGTTCACGGGCAGTCATGAATCTTGGCGTTCAAAATCACTCCAAATAAGTCAGCCGGAGTATAGAGCCAGCTTCTGAAAGCCAGACTCAGCTTCCTCACCTCTCAGAATTAAACTGGGGGCTGACATTTATCTGAGGAACAATCAGAGTAATGTGGAGAAGCTTAGGTAACACAGAAGGGGTAGCAACTGACAACCTTTGGGGTCACTGCGGTGGCTGCCGAGCGTGGCAGCGGGGGCTGCTGGAGACACGCTGATGGGCTGGCTGGGCTTCTCTTCACAGGCGCTGTCAGCAACTGGATTTACGCGGCCGTGAATCAGTCGGCTGTTCTCAACATCACTGCTACTGGGACCATATATGATGCCATGTGGCTGAGAGACAGAAAAAGGTTGCTTCAGATAAAAGAGAAGACCGTTAAGTACTATGTGAACAAGGACCAGTGCAGGTGCAAGCTATTCTTAAATGGGACTCTGCAAATAAAGCAGGTGGGAAAAGAAGACAGTGGAAAGTATACAGTGTATGTTTATCAGCAGGATGGAAAGTTGAAGGCAGAAGAAGTAAAAATGTTGATCGTTCAGGGTGAGTTTTTGCTCTTCCCATGCCATTCCCAGCATAGCTGAATAAGACGTGGTATTCCCGCTCTCTCCTACAGCTTTTCCTACTCATTGCCCCCCTTTCTGTTTTGAGGGGACTTCTGTGAGACGTACCTCTTTCCTCCCACCACAGCCAGCAGTCTGCCTCTCCTCTCCCTTCTCTTGGTCCTATTGATGCCCCCTGGTCCCCTGCTTCTTTCTGCCTCCTCTCTCTGTCAGCCACCACGTTTCTACGTGTGCCCAAGCAACCAGCCACGAGCACATCTGTGTTGTCAGCAGGGTGAGTATGAACAGCCCTACTGCAGCACTGCCGGGACCCCTCAGGCCCTGAGACGGCGCAGCAAAGCATCAGCAGGGATGTCCTCCCAGCAACACCTTGCTTCCAGAAACCTCTTGTGGGAGCACAGCAACCTACGTGAGGTACACCTGTGGCTGATGTGCTGTGCACTTCTGGTGCCATTTGACGGGCACTGAGTTGTGACTTCTAGTCTCTAGCTACTGTCCAGCAAGATAAGCACCTTGTGCTGCATCTGCCAGCCTCCTGAGGAGAGCTCAGGAGCCCAGGTGGCACTAAATGCCTGAATGTGACCCCACTCCATTTTTGCTCTAAAATGAAAAATAGCCAGCAGTCACCTCCCCTGAAATAGACCACAATATGAGTTGAATTTGCAGGGGAAGAAGACTCCTGCACCTTATCCTTGCGTAGCATAACACAGGAAATATTGAAGATTGCTCAAAGCACACTTAAGCACATATGTAGGGATTTCAGCTGCATGGGTTCAAAGCATGAAGGCAGCCTTAATTTCTGTGCTGTATCTTGTCCTGAGGGATCAGAGCATTATCAGCCTAAAACTTTTGGGGATGGCTATTCTGCTCCTTTATGGCTGCTGCCACCTCTCCAGATCACTAAGCTGTAGGGCAGCATGGGGTTTTTTGGGGTTGGCATGCACAGCTCTGCCAACCTCTTGAGTCTGTGAGCACCAGCTGGCACTACAGAAATGATGCCTTGATGAGGCATGGAATGGTTTTAGCAGGGTTTCTGCGCAGTGGGTGGCCCCATGGCTAACAGACTGCTGAGCAGTGAAGGTGTCTCACTACTTCGAGAATTATTATTGCAAACTGTCTACAGATTCAGGAAGTCATCAGAGCCTGATGCTACTTACTCATGCTTTAAGCCACTGAGCTGTCACTGGGGTGTCCTGGGTTCAATTTCAGGTTAAGGCTCTAACCTAGCTATGTGCTGCATCATTTCATCCACCGTGCAGCAGAGGGCTTGCCTTACCTCCGGTAGCGGTTTTGTAAGTAAAGTCGCCCAGTAACCGTTGGGTGCTAGAATCATTTGTCAGACAGATCTTTCTTTGTTACTAGGGATGAACAGTTGTTAAAAAAAAACCCAGTAGTTTAGATGGTGTCATCACACAGGTCCATCACCAGGACCTGGACGCGGTGGGCTGCTCCCCTGAATGACAGGTTACAGCTTGCAGAAAAGGAGTGGGCTTAATGAGGAAAGGGTGGCTGCAGATGTCACAGTGTGAATCTAGACTGCACTTGCTACAAGCAGCCCTATTGGCTTTAAAATTTGTGCTCTCTATAACTTCCCCTGCTTATAACTAGAGATGGCCCTGGCATGTTTTTGTTTACCTGGTCTAAAAGGTAGAAGTTAAATTTTTCCCACCTGATGTCCCTGCCGGTTGCCCCTAGTTGAGGAAAGCCCCGCAGGCTTTTCTGGTTCTTTCAGTGCCACCAATGATAGAGAACCTGCAAGGGAAATGTAGCTAACTGTTTGTGGGACATAAAAAGAGACAGAAATCAGTTCTCTCTGTCATAAGCTCATCAAGAAACAAGAGGTGTTTTCTGTTTTGTTTTGACGAGTTTTCATGCTGCGACTGTCGTGCCAGCTGAGTGCCTTTGGTAGCACATAAAGCATTGTAAGGAGCTGTTAGCCCTCTCTTAGAGGAAACCTCTCCTGGTCCATGCAGGCAGATGAGAGCTGACTTCATTTGCAGCAAAACACTGGGGCCTGAGTTGGAGAGGACTGCAGCTCTGAGTCCCTCCCAACTGCTGCCTCCCCCGAAAACACAACTTCCTCCCCTCGCCTGCCTGCCTGGCTGTGAGCCAGGCTGAGCCTGAACGCAGTCCAGCCATGTTGGTGCAGCTCTGCTTTGCTAGGCCAAATATGCAGGCTAATAATATACTGCATTCTCTTTATTATTGCCATGTTACTTCTGCAGTAGAGGTCTAACCCGTTGCTCATTCTTCTCTGGTCTCATTATCTGGTGTTGTTCCCTTACTGCTTGCTGTGGGCTAAGTCTGTTCTGCTTAATAATGGAGGTTTCAAAAGGAGAACCCATCTCAGATGTGCCTGTCCCTTCTCTTATTTTTCAGACCCTGTCCCTCAGCCAATCATCAGTGCTGAATGCATGAATAAAACCATATCTGTCAAGTGTGAAGTGAAAGAGAAGTCTAAAGATGAAACATTTGTAATAGAACTGATTCATGATAAAAGCAAAAAAATCCAAAAGAATGCAACAAGGTTGGAATTGCACACGCGGCATTCTGGGACATTCAGATGTGTCGTTAAGAACCAAGTCAGTGAGAAAATGACTGAAAAAGTAATTAAGTGCTCAGGTAAAGAATCTGTTTTTGTCAGAATCTGCTAGGGTGGACCCACAAAGCCTGACACAGTTGCACATATCTGTAGGACTGGTCCAGGTGCCAGGAGCATCAACGGTTCCCAGTACTCAGTATTGCAAGTCTAACAACACTGTAGTTACTGGGAGCTGATGCTGCTGTGGTAGCCGGGATGCAAGTTGTGCTTTCTGCGACAAGGCATTCCCCAGCCTCGTCGCATCTCCATTGGAAAACATGGCTTGGGATCTTCTCCTGTGTACATGAAACCATGGCATTAATTTCAGGGGATTTGCTCTTGATTTACATCCTCGTGGCAGGGAAATTGCACATTATTTTTCCTTCCCTCCGTGATCATACCTATGAAGGTGGTGGTTGCCCACTACCTGTGGAAGTGGATGGCTGCTCTCATAAGGGGAAAAATAAACTGCTTGGACTCTCCAGCTTGGCCTAGAAATCAGGAGGGAGGTTGTGGAGAATTTAGCTGAGCTTTGGGGCTGCATGGCTCAGATCAGCATGGCTCAAACGTACCATGGGTTTTCTTACTCACTTGAAGCATCATCTTTCTAAACTACAAATGCAGCAAAACAACTGAAGGAATTGCATTTTAAATGGACAGAGTCACGCTGCAAATTATTCGATAGGCGAAAGAAGTCATTGCTCTCCTCCATAAAAGTTTTGAAAGCTAAGGCAAAACCAAGGGACAGACCATACTAGTATGACACTGGATGTGGTGTTTAGTTCAAAGTTCATATTTCCAGCGCAGTACTGGGGAAAAGTCTTTGAATTTGCTGGGCTTGGGTTCATTCCACCTAACTGCGAGCACTTCACTTAAAGCACTTGCTTGCTCTAGATTCCTGCTAGAGCTAGTAGAGAGTAGGGGGCTCACGAGAGCTAGCTCAGTATTTCCAAGTTCCGGCTATTTCTGCCATAGTGAATTTAAATAAAAGTCCAAGTCCCAAGGCCAGCCCGCAATGTGAGAAGGGAGGGAACAAGCCTTAAGGTAAAGAGGCCTTACTGAAGTGATCCAAGGTCTGCTGTGCCTGACTGAAGGGCAAAGAGCCGAGGGATGGCGTGGCCCCTGCTCTCCCACACAGCCCTTGCCTACGGGAAGATTGCCCTGATGCCTAAAATAGCCAAAAAAGGGTTCTTTCCTGTTGCATGAGTGCCTGACCCAATGGGCTTCACAGCTGTGTTTGTACTAGCATTGAGAAGGGGCTGAGGCACAGGATGTGGCATGGACTTTGGAGCCAGGTGTGAAAACATGCTGCTGGATTAAGTCTGTTTAAGGCATGACAAACTAGCCCAAACGTGTTGTCTGAATGAGGAAATGCTGGCTGAAGCTGGCCATCCCAGGGCATGAGCCAGGCAAGCATGGGCCTGCCTTGCTGGTATAGGCAGGCATGAACCGTCAACTAGATAGGTTGATTTCACTTCTTCTTGCCCTTGAGAAGTGCTCTTCTTTCACAGGATGAGTTGGGTGGGAGAGTTTGTTTTTTCTCAAATCATTAACAGAGAAGTAAGTGAGAAGTGCCACACTGGTCTTTAACGTACAAATATAGCATTTCTTAGGCACCAAAAACCACTAAACCCATGCAGCACTACCCTTCCTACTCAAACTAAAAGCACCTCAGACCTTTCTGTGTGGTGGCAAGACTCTACCAGCTCCATAATAGATAAAAAATCCCTCAGCTTGCAGTCAAACCTCCTTCCAACCCTGCTGCCCTCCATGAACATCTCATCCTGCATTCGAGGCCTATCACCTTGAATTTTGACCTTAAGCAGGCAACTGATGGGCTTCAGCTCAGCTAACTTTTAATATAAGCATAACTATGCATGAATCTGCCTGGACTCACCTTACAGTCACCCAGGAGAAACAGGCATGGAAAGGGCAAAATACACCTCGGTGTAACACTGGCAGCTAAAATAGGTGAGAAGAACCACATCACTGAGGGTACTCGTCTTTTTTTTCCACTGGAGCAGCCCAGGCTGATGGTGGCCTTTAGACATCTCAGCTTTGGTGTCATCACTCTTTGCCCTCCATGTGCATGCCCAGTGAATGTTAAGCGTGCTACCAGTGGTGTCACCCCTTTTGGAGCTTTGTCCCCCAAGAAGCTAAGGAAGGTAAGCTTCTGCTGTGTTCAGGTCCACAGTTCCGTGCTCGAGCATGAACACAAGACCAGGAGAACAGCCCAAGCAGGAGGTGGCGAAGGAAAGTCAGCATCCAGCTGACTTATCTGGCGAAAATAAGGAACACTTGTAAATTTTTACTCACCGGACAAACTGAGCTCTCATTTTGAGACTATGGGATATTTGGTTGCGTGCTTTTCCTTTTCACTATTTTTTTTAAATTTGAGTACAGTCAAAAATTGAAGAGGAAGTACCAAAATACTATGAAGCAAGCTAGTGTCAGTGTTTCCAGCTCAGTAGGAGGTACTTAAAAAGTTTATTTTTGTTAGATGCTGAGTACTGCCTGGATGGTTGTTGTCCTTAAAAGGGTCCATTGCTAGCAGCAGCAGGACATTTGTGGTAATTTAAATAAGATGAGCTGGCACACACGAATACTCTGGTTTCAATTTTCTGCAAAACTTGAATCCATCAGGGAGCAATCAAAATTCTCCACAGTGAGGACGAGCAACTTTCTGCTGTGTACAGAGAAGAGGCAAAGGCTGGGCTTTCTGACTGGGACTGCCTTTACCGTCAATGGGAGAAAATACAGAATTCTAGGTAGACGTTATGCAAGTTATTTCTTTCCCTCTAACGTCCTCTTTCATTCCTTTAACTAGGCAAGCTGGACTTTTATCTCATCCTAAGCATTGCAGGAGGTACAATCTTCTTTGTCGTCTTTGTGATTTTACTTATTTATTGTATCAGGAAGAAGAAAGCAGCAAGTCGTGAAGATGATGGTAAGTGTTTAAGGGACTTTATGTCACTATCCAGCCACCTAAAATCTTAGTGCTTCCCACTGACAGCACCCCTGTGGGCAGGAGCATGCTCTTTGCCTTGGCATGAGCAAGAACCTGGTTTTGGAATATGGTGAATCTTGGCAGATTGGCTGGCATTGCCAGTCTTGATTTCTGATGTATGCTTTGAACAAAAGATTTCTTGTTTGGTTTATTTGTGGGGGAAGAATTGCTCCTCTAAAGCTCAGCCAAGGCCAGTAGTCATGAGCATCTGTGGGGCTAAAATATACAATTAGATATCCTGACAGCAGATTTTTTTTTCATTAAATTTATGTGGTGTAAAATTAGGATCCTTGAAACTCTTAGTCATATTTGGAAACGTTGTAGATAGTGAGAAGGGACAAGAAGGGCTCAGCTTTTCTCTGAGTTTCCTGAGACATCTGACAGAACTTGTCCTCTCTACAAAACAGTGTCCTTGGAGACATGTCAACACTGAAGGTCCAAGTTGGGGCACTTTGAAGATCTGAGGTTCTCAGAGTGGGCAGAGATTTCATCTGTTGTCCAAAATTCATGCTTCTTTAAGACCATAGAAAATACTCTGCCAGAGTCTTCTCTAAGAGTGGACTCTCAGTCTTGACAGAGATGTTGTCTTGAATTACAACCCAGGCATTGCTGCTAGTTTGGGTAGACCAAGGATATTGAGCTGCCACTCAGGAAGGTAGTCTGGCCCACCTGGAAGGGAAGGCTAAAGCAGGAGGGAGGTCACCCTGCAGCCTGGGGAGCACCTCGGCATTAAAGGCTTGTTTCTGAGTCCTACCCTCACACACTGTGTCAGGCTTCCTGTGCGGTCTCAAATAACAGCTAGTCTCTGGGTGAGTCAGTTCTCAAGTGACAAAATGGGAGTAAAAGCTCCTTTGTACACCACAACAGTCTTTGTCAAGATAAACAGGGCAATGCCTGAAGGAAACCTCAGCTGATATCTCAAAGGTACCAGTGGTCAGGCTGACAACAAGGGTGAGCATGACCGGTCCCATGGTTGAGGGGGACCTCACCACACCCGAGTGTGGGTAAATTGCCAGGGCCCTTCTGCTGTCCCTGAAGTTACATGAAGAACAGACAAGTCCTTTCCTTGTTCTCTGGGAGAGCTCACCGGAGTACAACCATAGGATCTCACAGGGCTTGCCATAGTGCATGAGCACAATGCTGGTGTGAGCGTAGCCATCTGAGCGTTATTTTACACTATGGCTCTTCTTGTTTGAGTGGGACACATTACTCCCTCAACTGTGCAGTGATAGCATATCCTCAATTCTTGGGTCTGGATTCAGCAAGAATTAAGAAAAAGAGAAGTCTGGGAAAATGAGAACTAATATAAGGGGATGACCAACTTCTTTGAAACAGTTTGACGTGTGCTTAAGGCCATTTCAGTGTCCCAAGAGGTAAATCCCTCCATCCCTCAGCTAAATGGCCTGACATTTCAGAAATTATGAGTCAGTGATCAAAAGTCAGCTGGCATGAATTTACTTCTTCTATGTGTGGGGAAATTAATGCTGGCAATATGGACCTCTGGCTTCCAGGTACCTAGAAATCCCAGCACTGACAGTGGCAGGGCAGACTGCTTTGACGTTGCTCCATATGATTACATCTCATTTTCCCTTCAGTGGCCTGTTCCCAAAAGAGGACAGAAAATCTCAGGCTGGGGATGTCCATCAGTGACCACTGAGGCCTCCCTGGCAAAGTTGATTCCCCCAACACAGAGAGGGCAGAGCTGCCCCAAACACCCCCAGGTACCTTGACCTCAGCCAGGCAGCCAAAAAGCTTTCAGGTTTGCCCGGGGTGCCCAGGTGGAGGTGATACTGGTTGTTCCACTGGAGTAGCAGGGAGTAGCGAGAGACAGTGGCCTTCCAGGTAAGACCAGTATTTGGCTTTTCCTTGCTTGTGCCAAGCACATTTTCCTGGCTCTTCAACTTCCGCTTAGACCTGAGTACCTGTCTGATTGTCAGGTCCTTCTGTCATTGCAGATGAGGAGCGAAAGATGCAGGCTCGCCAGATGGACAGTGAAATGATTGTGCGGGAGCTCCCTCAGCCACCGTGCAATCCCACCCCAAAGCAGCTGCGTGTGCAGCAGCGGCCGCTGCCACAGCCCCAGGTGCAGCAGCAACCACAGCCTCCACGGCCCAGGCCCCGCACTCAGCAGAGGACTCCAAACCACCCGAGAGAAAGACCTTGAACATTGCTCCTGCGGGGAACGACGGTTTCTCTGCTCCACCATTCACTGAGAAAACAAAGTTTCCAATAGTCAGGAACCCCTTCTGCCCAGCCTTGCATAATGCTCAGCTACAAAACGGCAGCTTTCATTGCAGAAAATTAGAGAAAGCATCAAATGGAGATGAAGAGACCCAATGGAGGAGACTCAAGGTGATGGACATTCATCCCTGTGGCCATTTTTCTTCAAGTGTCTCCATGTTAGGGTTTGGAGCATTGAGCCTTGAAACCTGTGTCTTCCTGTGGTTCACCTGTTTTTACCACACATTGTTGTCTTCGTGCTTTTTGGATGGATTATATCAAGAAGCAGCTAAAGCTGTAGTGAGACAACATGGGCCTAAGGATCTTACAGGGTTTTGTCACATCTCTTTCCTTTCTCCTGGCACACATTGGGACAGCCCTCTGACTTCAGCATCGAATATATGACCTCCTGGACCAAAAAATAGTTGTATGTAAATAAAAGCTTGTCTGAAGTTGAAATAATCGGTGTCATCTAATGGAGAGAAGAAAACACTGAAAGAAGATGTGAGAGCCTTGAAGCACATGTGTGGGAAAAACGCACGTGGGAAAGCAGTAAACTTTTCACTTTCTCTACTATGTTCAGAAGAAGAAACCATGGGATTAAATTGCAGCAAAGGAGAGTTAGGTTAGGATTTCTTTTTTTTTTTTTTTTTTTTTGTTTTTGCAAATAAGCACTGAAATAGATTTCTGGGAGAGGATCTCCGCCACTGGGAGTTTCAAAGGGCTGATGAGGCAACCAGCTGTGAGGCATCTTTGTCCTGCTGAGGGCCAGGAGAATGTGCTACATGGCCTCTCCAAGGATTGCTTCAGCTCAGTTTTCTGTGACTTCCTACTGGCAAATAAAATTAAACTTTATTCTCAGCATAGGTCTGTTTGGCTATTCAGATTTTTTTTTTTTTTTTTTTTTTTTTTTTTTGTCATAGAAGAGGTCTGGTATCCATTGGCTCATGAAACAAGTGTTACAGACTGCCAAGCAGTCTGATTACTAGTGGCATTGTCTGAACTGTCATGGCTTTTCATCATAGGGCCTCCTGCTGATGGTGAGGGACTGTGTCCCTTGATTTTGCTGGTAAGCACCTCATGCATAACCAGGTGATGACAGAGAACTGCTGAGAGATCTCACTCCCAAAGGCAGAGATTGGACTGCAATAACTGCGCCTGCATCACTCTCCATGTGCTGGACAAACACTGCTCGCTCCTCTGGTCCTTGGAGATGTTCATAACTGCTTCTATGGGACAGCTGAGGAGCAGAGAGAGGACAGGCCTCTTCAGAGCAATATCTGAATGGGTTCACCGGCCCATCTGGTGTAAGAGGTAGTGCAGGTGGAGGAGGAAAGAGCTGTGATAGCCACAGAGCACGAGACATCCAGCTAGTATGTTGTTGCGTTAGGCAGAAGAACGTGTAGTACCTCTTTCAGGCTTGACTATACAACACATGCCAGGGGAGACAAACAGCCATCCATTTTTTTCTCCTCAGGAATGTGACTATTTTTAACTTCTGGTACAGGGGCAGGGAAGTAACTTGTCAGGGAGAAGGAGGTCTCTGCCTCCTCCAGAGCTCAGTCACTTTGTTTGAACCCCAATGACAGACACAGCCCTGGGAGTGTCACTTGCTTTCGCTTTAGCTTTCTGCAGCATTCACTATTTAAGACGCACTTGGTAAAAAATTCATGGTTTATTTTGTAACATACGCTATATCCCTGTAGTGAATGAATAAATGTAAGAATGAGTGGAGAGGATCTTAGTTCACACCTGTGCTGGTATTTCACTTTGTAACAAAGGAGACAAGAAAAACGTTTTGGTCCCTGAGCCACAAAAATACAGATGCAGGAGGTTTCACACCAGTCCTTGGGAGGTACCGGCTGCCACCCGATTGCCAGTAGCCGGCGGGCTCAGGTCGGTGTGGCTTAGCACAGCCGCTCTGCCTGTCCTGCGTGGCCAGAGCTCTATCGGTGCCCTCTCCAGAGCAAGCAGCCAAGCTGGGACTCCTCTGTGGTTACCTGAGCACTGATCCTTCCTGGGACAGAGGGAGGGTTACTGGGACATAAGGAGGAGGGCGGGCTCCTCCTGGGACCCTCCTGCCACTGATTAGTGCTCTCTGTGCCCTGGGGGTTAACAGAGCTGCAGGAATGCTTTGGATCTGCTCCTTCCCCAGGCTGAGGCTTGGTGAGCTTCTGTCATGCCTCTGAGAGACCTTCCCAGGCTTCCCACCAGCTGCTGCCCCAGGCCCTCCTTTACCTGGGGCTGGTGCTGATGGGGTGACACGTGCCACACCTCCTGGCAGGGGAGCACTGCTGCTTGTGTGGTTGCTAGACTCTTTTCAGATAACTATTTCTTCCATGCTGAGAGGCTCAAAGCTAAGTAAAAAGAGCTGAATTTATCCCTGTTGGGTGGATTTACACCAAAACGCAGTCCTCCGTCAGGCAGAAAATAAAATACTACGAGCAGAGTACCCCTGCGCCATGGGAGTCTCCTCAGGGCAATACTTATTTTTGAGTTATGCCTTTTTTTTTTTTTATAGTCATAATTGTTTTTGTGACATCTCATGTTTGTTCCTGATGTGCTGCAACAGATGATAATTTTACAGTCTCGAGTTCTACTTGCTGCTTACTTCAAAAGTCAGCAATTTTTCTGAATGTGTGTCATAGAGCATTGAAATCTCAGGTTTTTATGCTGTAGAGGATATTTCAATTCTGGAAAATAAGCCAACAGCACGACCTAAGAAATAACAGGAAGTGCTCAGCTCTGGTGATGCTGGCTGCAATATTTCTTTGTTCTTCTGTCATAGACACACCTACCAGTGAGTCACACAAGATGAAGTATTTTTCCCCATTCTTCAGGGGGATGAGATGAGAGGGCTGATGTGCTGAGCTGTGCTCTGTAAGGACTCTGGCTTTTATTCCTCAGCTTGGGAGACGCGGGTTACGCTCCCTGGGTGTTAGCAGACATCAGTTTTGCTCGGTGATGTGCTGCCGAGCCTGCGCTGAAGGAATGGGAGGGAAGCGCAGCCCCATGAGCAGGTCTGTATTTGTGCTGAGGTCCTGCAGCGCTCGCCGGTGGTGCAGTAGGCACCCAAAAGAGCCATGGTTGGTTGTATAGAAGATACAAATCTTCTATCTCAGTCTTAATCTGCTTGACATCAGCAGCACTTGCTGCCCAAACTTGGCCTTTCCAGTGAAGTATACAAGACCTGCTTGTATTTCAGCTGGGCATTAGCCAGTCCAGAGGGCGGCTCTCTTGCTTCTGACACAGGCAGTGCTGGAGCCAGTTAGATAATTTAATTTCTAAAATAAAACTTTCAGTCTGTAAAAGGTCAAGTAGGAGACCATGACTTATTCAAATGTCTCTCTTGGAATACTTGCCAAAATGATGCCATGGGGGAAAAGAAACTGATTTCTTTCTTATTCTACAACAAATCTTCAGGCTGTGATGCAGAGATAAACCCCAGCTGGGACTGCATGACCCATCTGCTCCCTTCTCCATTCTGACAGACGGGGGGTCACTTCCTCAGCCATGCTGAAACCTTGTAAAAGGCTCAAGAAATGCTGGGGTTTTCTTTCAAGCTGTAGTCCTCCATGGGGTGTGCTATGGGCGACAAGCAGGAGCAGAGCTCAGCTGTGCAGGCAAAGTACTCCACCAATGCTTCTTGCAGGGGCCGGCTCTGCAGCAAGCGGGCTGGCATAGCTGTCACCTTCTGATCTCCAAACTGATGGTCACTCTGGGTCTGGAGGAACCAAGGGGCTTGTTCATGTGCTGCAAGTGATAATGTAAGAGGTCTGGCCTCAGACTTTTGTATAAGATCAGTTTCTAGTAGCTATCAAGCTTGTGAAATAACCCTGCTGGGCGATCCTGTCTCATGCTGTGGTAAGAAAGACAAGAATTAATTGAAGGAGAGCAGAGTAAGAGGCCCTGTGACAGCGAAGTGGCCTCCTGGCATCCTCTCACATCTCAGAGGAGGGATGCCAAATTCAGCCCTCTCCTCACCCTCTCCCCCAGCAGAGTACTCCTTCCCTCCCTGCATCTGGGAGTTTATGAAAGCACCTTTTTCCACCCTTGCAGCCCAGCTGCTGCCTTGGCAAGGGGGAGCTGCTCTACCCCTGAGAACAGCAGAGACCCAGGCGAAGAAGCCTTCCCAAAGCCTGCAACAGAGCAGCATGACACGGCTGCTGCTCCCCTTGATCTTCTGCTGGAATTGGGGAGGTGCAAAGGGGAGCTGTGGTGAGAGAGGAGCACGTGTGTGAGGACCTACCTCACATAAAGATCAGTATGGGCATCTGCTAGCTACTGCTTGGGGCTTTCTAGCAGGGATTTGGGGCAGCAGAGGAGGGCAAGGACCAACTGAGCTGGCCCAAGGAATAAGCCAGGCAACAGGGCAGGTGGAGAAGGGTGGGCACAGAAATGGCTGTTTGACAAGATGAGCTGGGTGACTGCGAAGCAGGATTTGAGTCACATAACTTTATCACGCTCGCAGTCCTGGCATGGGGCTTCTCTTTCCATGCAGAGCTCTCATCTGAACTGCAATTTACTCTTTGGGCAGGGGGCAAGCGCTGCATGCTTCACTTGGGCTCCTGCTTCCCCCTCCTTTTTTAATCCCAGGACCAGCTGCCATGTTCTCACCTCCTGTGACACTTCCACAGGCAGCACTGCTGCAGCATTACTTTCTATTCTAGCTTTCCTTTCCTACAAAACACCCACTCCGCGCAGTTTATTTTTCCTCTTTGAACAACTCCTCAGCACTCCGCCTATGCACACATCAGCCTAAGGGCAGCATGCCTACCGAGAGGGAGGAGAGGGGACTTCCAAAGCACCCCATGGCTTTGGACCACGGTTCCTCTTCATCATGCCTGCCCCAGGAAGCCCCGCTCCAGGTCACTTTGCTGTCATCAGCCTTTGCCGGTGCTGTCGGGAACTATCCCTGGGCTCCAAAAGGATCGAAGAGGGATACACCTCTTTTCTGCCTCCTGCCATGGGAGGTACACAGCTGACTCCCCCTTTTCCAAGTCTTGCTGGGCACATGGTGACTCCCATCCGCCCAGAGCCCGTGGTGCCGGCAGACCCTGCCCTCCCTCCTTTGGCACGTGCATTGCCGGTGTAAGTTGCTGTTTCGATGGAGGTACACGTAGAGAGAAGCAAAGAGAAGGAGAGAGCAAGGGCTAGGGCAGACAAATGACTAAGGTGACATTTGATTCTTCCCACCTGGCTGTCAGCTGCACCAAGCTCAATATGTTGCTGGTGCCTTACTTGCCTTTGTTTTGGGTGATATTGTTAGACAGTTTTCTGCATTTGGTGCCTCTGAAATAAAATTTTCTGAGATAACAGGAAGAGATAACCCCACAACAGAGACACCATCTGCATAGTAGTGCTCATTGGTTGCATTTCCCACACGCTTCCTCTGCCTACGTAACAACAGCAGACAAGCATTTTGGGTTGCTGCCTGGCCTCCCACACAAATACCCGCTTTCATTTCCAGCCTTTCTGGGTGGCGTGGGGCAGGTGAGCAAGCATGGTGCAAAGGCAGGGGAGTGCGAGTAGAGATGCGTGTGGCATGCGCACTGTGGACAACTGGAGGGGAGCAGCTCTGAAACAAAATGGTCTGCAGACATCCCAAAACTGTGTATGTATGCTTACCACTCCCTGACTCAACACCAGTGAAATGGGGACGGGCAGTAAGGCTGGTGGATTAAGACAACTAGCCCTTGAAGAGCCTCATGCTGAAATGAAATGCCTGCTGGGACAGTCTGGGACCACTGCTGTTAGCAGCTGGAGTCACACAGACCTCTTTTCCTCTGTTAAAGGCAAGGTCAGCTTTCCCATGAAGAATGGGAATGAAACAAAGGGGTGCTTGTTTTCCAACGAGTTCCTACATAAAGGTGCCCTGGTCGCCAGCTTTTCTTCCACAAAATACGCATGGACCTCACTTGCTTCCATGATGGGCTCTTCCCAAAGCCTGCTTCAGTCCCTCCCCCATTTGGCTGGGTGCCCCAGAGCCCCCTGTGTTTGCTAGCATGTTCACTGCAGGGTCCCTCTAGGCAGAAGCTCACTAAGCTCCGTGCCCTGGCAGGGAGCTCTGTGCCAGAGGCCAGAGGCCAGGGTGCTGGGAGCTCGCCCTGCTCTGCTCTTCTGACCTCTCATCTCATGCTGGTGGTGTGTCCTGTCCCACAGTGGCCCTCCCTGCCCTGAGCACTAGGCAGATGGCAAACCCGGGAGAGCGAGGGCGGTTTGGAGGCTTGGGATGCTGCTGGGATGCTCCTGTTCATACTCATGCTGAGGACAGGCTCCTGACTTCTCCTCTTGTCTGAGAAGGGAGTACTTGTAGGTATCAGTTTTATTCCATTTCTACTTTCCTGGAGGTTTTACAGCTGTTAGACGCACCACCTGAGGGAGCTGTGTCTTTGAGAATGGCTGTAGAGCGCTGGGGCGTATGAACTGTACAGCCAACGGGGTGTATGACACAAGGGTGACTGCGAGGCCTGTGTGCTGCAGGCTCACTGGTCACTGTAGTAGCCAAAACTTCATTTTTAGTTGGTGTCAGTGTGACTTCAGTAGCCAGGGCCAGCGAGAGTGAATGAGTGTGGCAGAAAGAGGATGTGGTTCCTAATACAGGGGAAATGCTTGTATCTCAAACCCAAAAGTCAACCAACAAAAACTTCCAACAGCATTCTGCTGAGCTTACAATTTCTATAGACTATTTTTCTTTTAGCCATTTAAAAAAAGACAAGCTTAGCCAAAAGCTAGCCACTGCAAAAGAGGAACTGAGTAACATTATTTTTTTTTGAAAAAGCACTGACAGGAAGGAAACATGTCTGCACAGCAAGTGACTTGTAGGAGCCTTTAGGGCCTGTAGTGGAAATTAAATACTGAGCATTGGAGGAGTTGCTGGGAATCCAAGGTCTTGCAAAGGAATGCCTGTTTAATAAGGAAAAAAGAGTGGAAATACACGGTGTCCTCACCCTCTGTCTTTATGAGACATCTGCAGATGCCTAGAAATTCAGGCCACAAGTGGGCTGCCTAGTCTCATGCTGCTGAGAACAGCAAATATGTCCCTAGCTATTGCTGCCAAAGTACACTCTCTTATCATTCTGTCCATTCCACCCCTCTTCCTTGGCATCCCTGTACCACAGGGATGGCTTGCCTGAGGCATGTTCTAGGGAAAAGAGACTGGATAGGTACATCTCTGAATATCAAATATTACCTGCAGCAGACCTCTCTGTTGATGTTGGGAACATCATGTCAGGAAAATTGTGTCAGCTTTAGGAAAACCACCAAATTGCAGGTCTGAAGAGCCACAGATGGTGCCAGGGTTAGAGGGGATGTCAGCAAGTGAGGAGAGGCATTTCAAGATGGCAACTGGAGAAGATGTAGCTGTGAATCTCCTTTCTCTAAGCATCTGTGCTAGAGAAGAACATCTGTGACAGAGGACCTGAGGCAAATGCAGGCGTGATGTCTTATCTAGAGATGAAAAACCGCACCACTACTGGTGGGCAACAAGGCAGCTGTCTTAGTTGGCTCAACATATGTACACCCATGTTACTCAGCGAGAACTGTTAGTGCTCTCCCTCTCCTGAAGTTTTGAAGAACACGTTCTTCTGAAGCCCTAATAAGAAATAGTACAGAAGAATGGTTTACAGGCCTAGATTATCAGAAGGGACGCAACAGCTCTGCTTCTCCGAGATATAAAAAGAAGATGCTGCATTCTTTTGAAAAAAACTGCTGTAGGAAGGGTGGGATGAAAGAAATGACACAGATGATACCTCTCTGTGGGATGGGTGAGAGTTAGCCCAGCACTGCAGGCCACACTGCAGGCACTGACCGCCTGTGGGCTGAACCTGGGGATAGGCACGGCTGCTGGGCCTGAGACGCTTGGCGCATCTATCGCGTGGGACCTGGCTGCTCTGCACCTTCTCCCAGCTCAAAGCATCATGCAGGTTGTGTGAAGAGCAAGCGGACGGTCTCATGGGGCAGTCGCGTCTCAGAAGCAGAAACTTGTCTGCAAATGGTGTGGCTCCCAGCCAGGAACGCAGCCCATGGATCTCTGCCATGGGTCTCTTTGCAGTTTTGGCAAGCTGGACACCTAGCTACCACCACTTCAGGGACAGCTTTTAGTCAGGTACAACCACAAGTGGGCCAGGATGGATGCCCTACCTAAAACATACCACTGAAGACATTCCCTGGGGTGACTTGGGTGCACAAAGCATGAGAATTTTGTGCTCTGCCTGTTTTATACCCAGAGCTGGCCATTTCCAGTGGTCCTCGGCTAATTGTTCACCTTGGACGGTGAACGGCTTGGCTGGAGGAGGGGACACAAAGCCAGACCCATGCTGAAGGGGCAGCTAGCCCATTGCTGCTCGGGGAACTGAAGGCTGCTTGGTGTCACTGGAGAAGAAGGTGGATTTTTGGGCTGCCCATACAATGATGACAGCAGTTTAGGGATGCCTTATTTAAGTGCAGCTCCTCTTAGGCAGCTTCTGGCACACACCTCTAGGCAGGGAAGGCAGTTTACAGCACAGACCTACCCAGCAGCTCCTGTACCAAGCCTTCTGCAGGATTTGTCCCAAGCGCTTCCTTCAGCTGCGCTATCAGCTGTTTCCAGGGCCAAGAATTGGAGGCAGCAGGTGCCCCGCCTGCAGCAGCCTGCTTGGTGCTGGCGTAGGCGCAGGGTGCAGAAGAACATGTTGGTGCTGTCACCTAGTGGGACAACCTGAGTACGGCCCGGCCACGGCTCTGTGCCCTTTCCCCCGTGCCTTTTACTCCTCCCTTGCGCTGATTTTCGTCCTGACTAATAGGCCGGGGAGCGTTTTGGAGCCATAAAGCTTTTCCCTAGAACAGGCACTGAAAAGCCTGTTATCGTTTGCAGGCTTCATATACAGTTTCTATCACGCTTGTGTATCACAGCCCAGGCTTAAAGGGAGCTCATCCAAATTCATGAACTCAGCTGGCCACTCACATACCTACCCTGTATTTTGTGCCTGTAAAAGAGATCAGCCCAATGCACAAATAGAATAATGGTTAACTGCCCATCTAATTTAGATCTTGTTTTGCACCCAAGGAAATCTGAATGGTCAAGGCTAGAGACTTCTCTTAAACATGTGATTTCTGTGAAATAAAAATGCAAATCTCATGAAGTTCAACCGAGCCAAGTGCAAGGTCCTGCACATGGGTCAGGGCAATCCCAGGTACAAATACAGGCTGGGTGGAGAATGGATGGAGAGCAGCCCTGAGGAGAAGGTCTTGGGAGTGATGGTGGAGGAAAAGCTCAACATGAGCCAGCAATGTGCCCTTGCAGCCCAGAAACCAACCGCATCCTGGACTGCATCAAAAGAAGCGTGGCCAGCAGGTCGAGGGAGGGGATTCTGCCCCTCTACTCTGCTCTGGTGAGACCCCACCTGGAGTACTGTGTCCAGTTCTGGAGTCCCCAACATAAGAAGGACGTGGACCAGTTGCAGCAAGTCCAGAGGAGGGCCACAAGGATGATCAGAGGGCTGGAGCACCTCTCCTATGAGGACAGGCTGAGAGAGTTGGGGCTGTTGAGGCTGGAGAAGAGGAGGCTCTGGGGAGACCTCATAGCAGCCTTCCAGTACCTCAAGGGGGCCTACAGGAAAGATGGGGAGAGACTTTTCACTAGGGCCTGTTGTGATAGGATATGGGGTAATGGTTTTAAAATAGAAGGAGGTAGATTCAGACTGGACATCAGGAAAAAATTCTTTACATTGAGGGTGGTGGAATACTGGAACAGGTTCCCCAGAGAGAATGGTTTCCCCATCCCCGGAAACATTCAAGGCCAGGTTGGAAGGGGCTCTGAGCAACCTGATTGAGTTGCAGAAGCCCCTGCTCCTTGCAGGGGGGTTGGACTGGATGACCTTTAAAGGTCCCTTTCAACCCAAACTATTCTATGATTCTATAAAAAATATTCAAAACACAACACCAGTCACTACTTTCTGTTTGTGATCTCCACTACTTAGCTTCAAGTTTTGGTTCCTCTTGCAGCTGCTGAGACATGTTCTGCCACTTACACAGCACATGGCAAACCTCCTGTTGGCTGCCCTGAATTTTCCTAGAGAGTGCACTGAGATGACTTGTCTTCTGGAAGACAAAAGCCAGTATCAGAGACTCAGCATTTGAGACATTCAAGGTTGAGTGGCAACAGAAGGGCAGAAGTGGGACTAGGGCACTGCAGCTCATCCTTCGTCTTTCCTGGCCTCTAATGGCTTGGCCCTATAAGTGCCTCCTTGTTCCTCTCACAGCAGAGTGTTGCAAAATCCAATGCTGCTAATTCTGGTGGAGGAACTGGAACGCGACCCGCAGTCTGGGTCAGGGGGGCAACAGGGAACTGAAAGCAGTCTCCCAAATTAAGAAGCATTGAAGTGTTTTTGTTTTTAAAGAAACAGGGATTTCTTAACCGTATTTTAAATAGAACAGCCTGAGTTGGAAGGGACTTCAGAGATCACCTGGTTCAAACTTTTGCAGGAAAGAGAGCCTAGATGAAATTATCTGACACCCTGTCCAGTTGCCTCTATTGAGAGAGACTCCACCATGTCCCTGTGAAGGTTGTGCCAGTGATTGATTGTTCTCACTGTAAAAAATCTATTTCTTATATCAAGATGAAACCTCTCCTGGTGCAACTTGTACCCATTGTCCCTTGTCCTCTCCATGTGGCTCCCTGTGGTTTAGGTTGAAATCCTTCATCTTGCTATCTCTGAAACACTTCTGTTCATGTGTGATGGAGGATGATCTTGGCTGGTGTCCTGAAGGAAACACAGTTATGAAGGTATGTGCCTCTGTTGGTCCCTGTTCATCCTGTTCCTCTTTACCTTCCTTCCTACCTGTCTTTTTCAGGAAACACATGAACCTGCAGGTTTCTGAAGGGCTCTTAGCTTTATTTCTCTCATTCTCTTCCGTGTAAGGCACTCCTTGTGCGCTGGTTAACTATTCCGGCTCGTGGTGTCAACTATGGCGGCTGCAGCAGCTCAGGGGTGCAAGCCGATGGTGAGTGGAGGAAGGTCCTGGCAGGATTCCCTTTCCACACATGGTGATGATAGGGGGCGAGGGGAAAAAAAAAAAAAAAATCCATACACATTTGATCATAGAAGACTGGGTTTGGTGAAAGCTGCCGCTGACTGCAATGAGGGCAGCCGGGACAGAGCCACAACCACCATGTCAGGGCCCCGAGGGCACCAGCAGCCCTTCCTGCCCCCGCCCACGACCCCGTTTCAGCCCACCCCCGGGAGCTGCTCAATACCCGGGGCTAGGAGCCCCGGGAGCCCCCGGGAAGCCCGGCCGGCCCCGGGAGAGCCGGGCGCTGCCCGCGGCCCTGCCCCGACCGGAGGCCGGGGCCTGCGCAAGGCCTTCGCAAAGCCCAGCAAGGCCAGGAGAGGGCAGCGGAGAACAACGGCTTTGTGCGGGCCTGCGTCGGCTCCTCGGCTCTTCCCTCGCCTTTTTTTTTTTTTTTTTTTTTTTTTTTTTTCCGCCTTCCCCCTCCACCTCCTTCTCTTCCCTTTGCACAACCCTGAGAGCCGTTTTCATCTTCCTGGGAATGTGCTGCTTTGTGGCATGAAAGCAGAGCACAAAGCCCCGCTCGGTGTGCGGGCAGCTGCGGGCTGCGCCTCTCCCGTCTGCCATCCAGCCGCCGCTCCCCTCCCCTCTTGCCCCAAATTCTCTCCCCTTCTCCACAGACATGCCTGTGCCCACGCCCAGCGATATGCTCATCTGCAAAACGCGGGGGCACATGCAAGTATGTTGTAACCACACAGCAATCCAGGGGCCAAAACCAGAGCTGCTTTTTTTTTTTTTGTTTGTTTTCCTGAAAAGCTCCCTGAAACATGCCGATTTCAGTAAAACAGCACCTGTGTTCAAACCACAGTGGGGCTTGGAGGAAGGAAACAAAACATCCCACCTCAGCAAGCAAGAATGTCAAGCTGAAAGCCCTGCTGGGCCTGGCTGTCTTTCTGAGACGCCACTACACCCTGGCCCTCTTTGTGCTAACGCTGGTTGAATGTTGCTCCTTGAAAAGCTTGGTTTTCTGAAGGCTGAAAACATGGAGCTGCTGGAGATCTTGCACATCAGATTTCAAACCAACGGTGTCGGGCATGAGAAATGTACAGAGCTCGGCTGTGCTGAGGGGTGGCTGGCTGCAACGCCAATATTAGACAGATTATAAAGCTCCTGGGGTTTGTTCGGAGTAAATTTTGATGAATGCAGTCACAGTGCAGCATCCCTGCCACGCTTCCCTTCTGGAACTGTGAGCATCCCATGGTTTTTCTCTCTCATGTGTGCAGAGATGCACTCTTCTCACCCCCAACCCTCCACTGTTTCTTCCTCACTTCTCATGGGTACTTGCAGATTCAAGCATGAAATCTTTACTAACAAATGCTTTTTACATGCTCTGCCCTGTGGCTTTGCTGTATACACTTATGCCCTAGTTGCATCACTTCCCTGCTACTCCCTTCCTCAGGTGAGCAGCCAGCTCTCTTAGTCAACACACACATACAATAAACATTTCATGCTCTATAGCTGTGCCCAGATAACCCACATATAACTCACACTTACGCATAGATCTCCACTTTTTAAGCACAGAGACATCAACTGCTCTGTAATAAATTCATACAACAGACTGTATATACAGGCACCTTTTCTACACAGTCCATAGAACTTCAAGTATAAATATACTCATTTTCTTTGCCCAGACACACATCCACACACTTACTTTCCTTTCTCCAGAACAGACAAGCCTTTGTTGTTAGGCTGTCTCTGTCTCTCTGGTCTTTCTTTCCCTGCTTGTTTCTGACTCTGTTTTCCCTAATGCCTGTCTCCCCTGCTTGTTCAGGCTGTCAACTAAGCTACAAGGTGCTGCAGATGAGCTGCTTGAAATCAAGTTTGTCCAAGGGCTTTTCCTAGGGCGATGTGTAGCTTGTTAAAATGGCTTTATGTGTGCTCTCAGTGAATCTCCCCTGCCCCATTTTAAGGGTACAAAATGCAGCATTTGATTAAACGTTTCCCCCTGATGGGACACTGTGCTGCAGGGGCGAGGGACTGGGCTTCTCCTCTGGGAGGTGCGGTATCTCTTCCATTGGTGTTGCAACAGCAAAACCCATGACAACTGCTCTTGCAAACACCCTTCTCTTGCCAGGACAGGCTGGGCAGCCATATCCAGCCTGCCTAGGCTCACCCACGCACCTTGGCCCTGGGCAATGCTGCCACACCATTTGTTTGATGGGTGGGTCGCTCATATACCGGAGCTGAGGGAGCAGAAGAAAACTGGGGTGCAACAAGTGGCAGGGGTGAGTGATTTGGGCTCTTGGGCAGCCAGGAGGGGTTTCAAGGTGGTTTGCTGTCATCAGCAAAGCCACAAGCTTTTGGGAGAGCACAGCTGGTGGTAGGGGGTCCCTGTTGCTGGAGTAGAGGCAGGCGGCCAGGCTGTGCTGCTGTGCAGCATCAGGGAAGAGGAGGTGGTGAGGGTCTCCCCTCACCCCCATGCTGAGCGCTCAGCACTGCTCTCCAGCCATTCCTAGGGAGGTTTCTTGCTGCTGCCTGGTCTGCCCAGGGCTCTCAAGATGCAGCCTTGCTGGGGCTTTTGCAAGCAGAGGGCTGCTACTGCCACTGTGCCTGCTCTGGGCTGCCAGCTTTTGCAGGGCCCATGTCCTAGTGAAAGGGCTTTAGCACCAGCCAGATTTCAGGTGCTTTCCCAGCTGTGTTCTGTATTTAAATAACAGCTTCCTGCTGCTCAGAGTTATCTTTGGCTGAGAGATAGGGGTTGTAAGGAGATGCAGAGGTGATGCTGAGAGGTACATATTGGCTCTGTGGGATTCACCTGGTGTAATAACAGTTTCTGGCTTTGCACACCTGAATGCTAGCAGTGTCCCGTCTCAGTGCTAGGGTGATGTGCAGCAAAAGGAGCTGTGCCAAGCATCTGTCCCTCTTCTCTATCTACATTGACCCCAAAGGCATCCATGTATTGTGGGAGGCTCTGCTGAAGCAGGATGAACGGGCACCAACTCAGCTGAAAGGGAGGTGGTGTGGCACAATGTAGTGTGGGAGGAAGTCCTGATTTTGAGGATGCCCCTTTGACTCCTCTGGGGAAGGCATAGCCAGGCTTTGTGATGCCCCTGAGGGCAGTAGCACCCTGCTCTCAATAGCCTTGAGGCCTTGAGAGCAACACTGGTGGCAGACCCTTGGATGAAATACATTCAAAGACATCTCACTGAGAAGCTGGCCTCCACTGGCTTGTCCTGGCAGTGCTGCACCAGCAGCCCCCTTGGGCTTAGAGTACTAAATTGGTCACGCACTCTTAACTTTTTTGCCCTTTCTCATTTATTCTTTTCTGTCCAGAACAGACATGAGGCAGGAAGCAATGTCCAGCAGAGGTACTGCCTGTTCCGCATGGTCTTCTCTGGACAGCCTGCCTCCTCATAGCAGTGACACCGGTGCTACTTCCGCTCACTTCCCTCTTTTTATTCCTTCATCACAACTTTGTGGTGACTCACGACAGTTATATTTATGCCTTACAGAGCCAGGTCTTGTGTAAGTTGTTTTATTTTTCAGAGAGTTCTCTCATCTGCTCAGTCAGGGGATGGCAGCCGGTGCTTCCATAGCGGGGAGCATCTCCAGCTTGTTTTGCTCCATCACTCCATTTGCCTCTTGTACAGCGTTCCCAGACAAACCAAAGACAGGAGCCAAATGTGTCTGGTATAGAGCAATGGCTCCAGATCCCCACCCCCAGCGGCTTGCTGACCTGGAGACCTCTGGGCATAAACAAAGCGCAGTGTTAGTGGAAAATCGGTGCAGCCCCCTAGAAGGTCCTTAGGAAACATATGAGCCTGGATGGAGCCAGCTGTTCTGCGTGGGAAGGCAAGAGGTTAGCCCAGATGATGCGGAGGAGAAAGGCGAGCCAGAGCTGGAGCACATTATTTGTCTTGTGGCCGAGAAGATGAGTGGCTTGGGCTGGATGTGGGTGAATGGCACTTGGCCAGGTTTTGAGGAGTGACCTCCAAGGCAAGCTGGAAGAGCCATAGATGTCAGCTCTTACAAAAAGGATGTTAGAAACCCCACATTTCCGGGAGGCTGATAGAGCGGTGTATTTCTACTTGTAACCATTAGCTGGGTCTTCGTGCAAGCTTACTGTCACCTGCAGCCTTATCTTCACAGTGAAAGGCACAAACCTGGTAAGCAGGCAGTTGCACAGGCTGTCTGATGCACAGCTCCTCCATTTGCTTCTGGACTGACTTTGTGTGATAGATAAGCATCCAAACTACCCTAGGAGAGAAAATCTCCCTTGAATCCTAAGGGGGTGATTCAGGTTGAAAATGTTATTTCAAACATAATCTATATTCTGGGGTCTGGGCTAGATGTGGCTATGGATACTGTGAAACACGTGTGTTAAGCAGGACGATTTGTTGGTGCTAATGGAGAGGCCACAGCGTTTTATGGAAGTCCTTATGAAATCCAGCTGGGCTCTGTATGTGTGTGTTGGGGGTAATCTGGACTCACACACAGAAAGTCCTCCCTCATACCACTACCATGGCTTCGAGACTCAAAGCAGAGGGTGAGGCAGCATCTTCTTTGTGAAGTGAGCTGAAATGGTCCAGTTTTCCTTCAGAAGTTTCTGGGTGACCAGCCTTTGTTAACACAGCTGCAGCTGTGTCTCCACAGGGATGTTTTTTTTTCTCAAGCTGAAACCAAGAACAATTGCCTCAAAGACGCACTGAGGATAAAAGCAATTATGCTGGAAGAAGCAGTGTTGTCGCTTGAGTGGTGCTTTGGCTCAGACCTCTTCCCTCAAAATTGGAGACCCGTAGGATCAAAGCTTAATTTAGGCTGGAAGGGACCTCCCCTGGAGGCCATCTAGTCCAAGCCCCAGTGAACCTCCAAACGAAGCAGGTAGACTGCGAGGCATCGTTGTGTTGCTGAGTAAAGAAACTTTGGAAAGAAATCTTGGCTTATTGGGATTCAGTGGGACTTCTGCAGTAATGTAAGAAGGGTCAGAGGTTTGGCTTGGCTGTGGATCACATCCAAACACATGGATGCCCATGTCACTCTCCAGAAGGGTGGTGGTGCTGGTCCAAGCACGATCCCTCACTTCATCATAGATAATGCTGCTGCCTTTGCCGTTCCCTACTGTGTCTGGCTGGGACAGTGTGCTCTGTGCCCATCATCATGGTTGTGCTCTCCTTTTTTCGGGTGGGTAAAAAATAACTGCTTCCCCCCCCCCCCCCCCCCCAGTGACTATATGTCAGTGCAGTGAAGGAAGCACAAGGGCTGCATCACATGCTGCTTTGACTCCCCGATGAAAGGATGGTAGGAACGTGGTGTGTGGGGCAGGCACGTGTGGAACCAGAAGCAGAGCAGCCAGGAGGAGGCCACCTTTGATGTCCCATAGCTTCACACGGGTGGTGGTTTTGCCTTGTTGCTGGTGCTTCCTTCTCCTGATGGTGTCCTACACACCTCTCCTCCCACCCTTTTGCAACCATGGAAAGAAAGGAAGGTGCTTGGAAACCTGTCTCTTTAAAAAGCAAATGTTCCTGCTAGCTAGAAGCAGTCATGCCCTGTGGTACCATGGTAGGAGGTGTATCTTGTTGCACAGAAGGTTAATGCGTCCGGTGTTTCGCTCTCTGGGTCTCTGAGCATGTGCTTTGGGGGCCCCAAACCCTTCCCCAGACCTCCCAGGTTTGCATGAGTTTGCAACTGTGCTTCCTGCTACTGGTTGGTCTGGACATACGAAGGGAACAAATGTTGGATGTTATTTAGCACTTCAGTCAGGTCGTGCTGCAGCCAGGAAGCACCGTGGTTCGTAATGGAGAACATATGGGATCTCACACAAACACCCCCACTGGCTCCGTCCTTGTTTCCCTGCCTGTAAAATGGAAATAATAATTCAGTACCTCAAAGAAGAGTTGTGGGGCTTGCTTAACAAACTAAGATTTGCGAAATGCTCACAGACCTTCATCCAGAAGGGGTGGCAGGAGGGTGTTGTGTTTTAAATTGCAGGAGCATTGAGCATTGCTGGTCTGTTCCCTTCCCTTGCACTGGATGGAAAGGAGATGCTGGGTGGCCTGTTTGAATGGCAGGCCATGGTGTACGGGGTGCTCAGCATGCTTGGTGGTCCCTGACCACATAAGGACCTCTGGGGGTTTTGCTGTACCAGATGGGGACAGAGCAGTAGAGTGATCTGCCTGTGTCCATCTGCGCGACGGCCACCCCACAGCCCTTGTGGCGACAGTACTCAAGGTGTGATCAGTCCCACTTGGGGGTTGTTGGACGGTTTCTCTGGCCCTGTCATCTCCGTAGTCATCTGGGTCTGTTTCTCACTGCTTGTGTGGAAAACTAGTACCCTCCCATGCAGCCAACCTTGCACACGTGTGCTCTACATCAACTGACTGCAAGAGCAGTAGCATTGCAAAAAGTCCCCACAGATAAGAATATTTCCCTGGATAGTAACATAAAGTAAAAGTCAAGGGACTGATTCTTTTTTTTTCCCTCCTCCACCTCTTTTTTTTTTTTTTTTTAAAGTGAGGCTTTTTATTTTCCCTTCAAGGAAAGCAGTACTTATCTTTATCTTAGAGCTGTTTGTAAAAAAAAAAAAATTTTCCTTTTCCACACTGACTGTTCTGAGGCAGATGAAAGGAACAGCCTTTAAACAAGATATCTGGGTAAGGCAGAAACCCCTCCTCTTCCTCCTCCTTCTCTGGGGCACCATGTCCTCATTCCCTCCGTCCCTTGCTCTTGGCATTGTTTTCTGGGGGAGGAGGACATCAGCTCCATTTTGTTTCCTGATTGACAGGCTCTGACACCCCCCACCCGGGTTGGCTGATATTTTCCTGGTCTATTTTCTCCCACTGAGCCCAACACACTGATGTGACAAGCCTGAGGCTCAAGATGTTTCAAGAGTGAAAGACTGGTCTCTGTAACACAGGAGGTCCTCTCCAGTCTTTTATGGCAGGAGTGGTAAAAAGTCCTCCTGGTGCCCAAGGCCACCTGAGAACCAGGGTGGCTGAGCTGCACTGTGACCAGTGGTACGTGTGTTTGGTCAGGGCGAGACTGTGTCTCCCAGCATTTCTGTATCTCCTGAAAACCTGGTAGTGTGAGCATGCAGCACAAAGAAATTGTCCTCAAGACCCTGGCTGCTGCTTACCCAGCCAGGGAAACCAAACAGCTGGGAGAGCTCCTGGGGCCGTCAGCATGAAAGAGGGTCCCTGGCAGCCCCCCTGAGAGGCAGGGATGGGGCTGGCACTGTTGCTGGGCCAGGGACTCATGCTGGCAATCCTGCATGGTAGCTGGTGAAAATCTGTCAAAGCTGAGATGCACTGAGCAAACCAACGCACCAGTAAATGAAGTGGCATTTTTCCAGAGAAATTTTCACTCAGCAGAAACTGCGCGTCTGCATCTGATATGGACTCTGTAAATGGCCATTAGCCTGTTGCGGATGAGAGCAACATAATTGAATTTAAGGAAAAGGTTTAGGAGGGAATAAACTTTTTCTTTTGCATAGTTTCCCAGAAACTTTTTTTTTTTTTTTAAATTCCAGTTGATAGCTGAAAATGTCAATACGGTGCAGTTAGTACACAGAGACAAAAATAAGAACCAAGGGAGGGCAAATGAAAAGGAAAACTAGGGATGTCCATCTTCACTAGAGCTGGGCATATGTAGCAATAAACGTTCACAAAATGTGCTTGTGAATAAAACATGCAGCCTGTCTTTCTTAGCAGTTGTGACCCATTTTATTCCCAAACACTCTGTTGAAAAAAAATTTTCTACCCACAAAGATGTTCACGAAAGCAAGCTATCTTTTAGAGTACTGTGAATAAATATAGTTGAATGCTCAGGCTGGTGTTTTTCTCAAAGCTGTTCTGAAGAGCCCTCTCGGTTGCATAATGGGCTCGTGGAACAATTCGGCATGACTGCAAATAACTCGCGACGAGGCGAGGATGTTTCTCCTGCCTATGAAGCACGGCACCTAGCGAGAAGCGCTCCAGGATGACTTACACGACCAATGGCATAATGTAAATGGTGAGTGAGGAGTAGGATATTTCCATCCAAAGGGTCCCAACTAAGCCATATGTTAAAATGCCTTCACGCAAACTGCTTGTCACAGCCATCCGAAAAGCAATCCTGTCTGTAAGTAGACAGGCTGCCGGCTGATAATTCGGGGACAGAGAACGCGGCTGCGTGTGTCAGAGGATTTATCTGCAGTGAGCAATTTGATCAACTTTAATCATATGTGACAGCAATGTAAAGTGTAACGTTGTGGTCAGTCAGTTTGAATTAATCTCTCCATCAACGTCACTGAAGCAAAGATCAGGGCAAGTTGGTGTTATTTTCTCGTTCAGCCCATCGCCGAGAGGAACGGCTGTCCCTGCCCGCAGGTATCCCCACCTTCCCTGCCCTGGCCTACATTCCTCTTTGTGAGCCTTCCCTGCCCACGGTATCAGAGGCGGAGATGGAAATGAGCTATCAGTTCACACAGAGTCCATTCACCTCTGGCTGTTGCAAAGTCCTCTCTGGTGGGTTTTTCTTTTTTTTTTTTTTCCCTGTGTAGCAGTGAGTTGCATTTCGTACACCCAAAACGCCTGGGCTTTCCCAGCATCTCCCGGATGGCTATTACACATTAAACCATAATTGCACCGTCAGGGAGTTTTCCTTTCTGATGCTCTGCCAGTATGTTCCCTTTAAAAAAAATTCTATCTATCGAGTTTAGCAGCTTGGGCAGGAAATAATCCAGACAAATGCAGGCTGCCCTGTCTTTGGGCCAATTAATCTGAAACAGATATTCAGTGAGAGGGTGATAGCGGAAATGCTGAATGAAATCTGTGGGGAGCGGATGGCAATTTAGCTGGGCTATAAACTTGTAATTCAGATACTGGCAGCAGTACTCGGTGATTACGGGCTACAGAGAGGGCAGAGGAGGACTCTGCTGCGGTGGGCAAGGGATGATGCATCTGCGGGCAGCACCCACAACGCTATGCGCTTCGGGCATCCTAGGGCCAGCTCCTTCTTGACAAACTGCTAGTCATCTCTAGAGGAAAAAGCCAGCAGCACTGCTAGGTTACATTAGCATTCTGGTGGAAATAACCTGTTGGTAAAGTCCGAGTGCTGCTCGGACCCCTGCCCAGGAAAAAGGTTTCCATGGAGTGCAGCACAGGCTAAAGGGCTTCCCCGCGCAGGGGACAGATCTTGGTAATGCAGAGAACATCCATGGAAAATTCAGAATGGCACTTTTTGGGCAGAAGCACTTGTAGAAGGGTAGGCGGCTGCCTGGATGGGGCAGTTTGGACTGCAGCATAGCCCACTGGTAGGGAAGCTGTGAGTGCCTCGTTCCTCCGGTCTGGAAACTCCGTGGAGTCTACTGTCACTGGCAATTCCTGGCAACCCCCTGTCAGGAAGATAAATTAAGAAAACATGAACTAACTTAAAACATGGCAAAGTGAAGAGGAAAAGCCGTGTAATTCATTTTGTTTATTCCATGTATGAGGATTTGAGACTTTTTGGCTTAGAAAGGAATAAAAAATTGTTCCAAATGCTTCATTTCTACAATACTGAAGTGAAACTTTTTGGCTGCCTGAAGAATTGGTTGGTCACTCTTTTAAATTTTTTTTTTGACATGAACAGCTATGCAGGCTGTGATGAGCCCATGAAGATTTTGGTGCCATCAGGTCTGAATATATGTTGGAAAAAGCATTACCAGTTGTATTCAGGTGCAGCATCAGCCCATCAGCTGTAGAAAAGCAGGGGCCAGGGGATGGGAGCATGACTTTCTCCAAGGAGTGCCATGAAGTCTGTGATAAGATTAGTAGTAATCTGATGAACATTAACCAAACAGGGGAGGAACGTGTCTAGGAAAAGTTTGATAGCAAGGTCTAATAGTAAGAAGGAGATTACTCTGAAATGGTGAATGTTTTTGCACTACAAATTGATTTGGAGAAAAAAGGGCTTTTCACTCATTCTCTCTCCTGTTTGATCTGTAGTTACAATGCAAATATCACAATATCTATAAGCTCTCTCTCAGAAGCTCCTCTTCCCTTCCTGACCCTACCTTAGATAAAAACTCAGAGCAACAGAAAACCTTAGGGAAAAAAAGTTCAGAAATGGGTAGCATGCAATATTTTAATATAGATTTCAGTCCTGCTAGTTGTGCTATTTGAGAATGAATTAGATGCAACAGGGAGGTCAGCAAAAGCTGTTGTTACTAACCACTCTCTTTCAAGATACATATAAAAGACCCCAAACACATTCCCTTTATGAAATATGTAGCTGAAATGATAGCAGCTGCTATCCAAATTGCAAGTGGTACAAAGATGGGTCAGGCATTTGAGCTAAGGGAGGAGAGATGTGACCAGAGAAGAGAGTAACTGGGTGTCAGCATGGGAGGCTAGTGTGGAGCAAGGGAGGGAGCTGTATCGTTTTGCGCAGAAAAGCCACAAAAATATCGCAGAAGCAGATAAAGGAGGATGTAAGCAAACATCAAAGAAGGACTTGTAGCACCACTTTAGAGAGTTTTAGGCGAAACAAGCCTGAAATAGTGAATGGGAAATCTCTGTTTTGTTTTCCTTCTGTGTTTAGGAAAACAGGCTTTACCTCGCTTTCATCCTCAGTCATTCCTCCAAGGAGAGTCAGATTTTCCCTGCAAGTGGCTCGCTGCGTGCCCTGCTGCAGGACAGGCAGGCTGAGAGCGCACAGCAGCAGGGGGGTGCTGGGGCATTCATTTTCTCTCTAACCCCCGGCTCCCCAGTTGCTCAAAATGTTCATCTTTCAAGCTGTGGTCACTGTTCCAGCCTGAGTTTGTGCAGAAAGGCTGCTTTCTCTGGAAAATTTTAAGAAACCTGGTTCAACTTATTATTAGGAAGAAAGCAGGGATGTTCCCAGCAGCCATTTGGCCAAAACTCGGGAGAACGAAAGGTTGGAATTGGGCAGGGAAGTAACCTCTGTTACAAAGAGTGCTCTCAGCTTATGCAAGGAAAGTTGGCTTTCTTTTGAGTACATTTTGATTGCTTTAAAGTCATGTACTGTGTGTAGATGGTACTTTTTTTTGTGTGGCTAAGCTCTCAAAGTGAGCAGCTGAACAAGGCTTTGCAGTCTGCATGAGTGGCTGATTTCCCTCCACAGTGACAAGACCAGTTAAATGGTCTCTGTGCAAAATGCATGCAGAGCCCTGGTCTGACCCCCTGCAAAGCCTGGAGAGGGACAGAAGACCCTACCCTGCTCCTTGGTGGTTGTTAGAGGCAAAAAACATGCTGCTGAAATGACTGGCAGGGCAGCCAGGGAAAATACCCTTCCCTAGGGCTTTAGGTGCCCTGCAGCTGCTGGTGTTCACGGAGGACGACTTCTCCTTGACCTTTCAGAGAAAATAAGGTGGACAAGAGATACAAAAGCCAAAGCACTGAGAGATGGTAAAGCATGTGGGATATTCTGCTGTTTGGATGTGATGTCCAAAAATGTCCAAGATGTGATGTCCACAGCTACTTCTGGTAGGCAGCAGCGCTTCAGAGAACTGCAGAACGAAACTCCTATTTTCCTTCTGTTTTTCTCGAAAGATAAAAGTAAAACAAGCCTCTCTTCCTCATGAACTAGGGAAAACTGTAGAAATGGACATGGAGGGGAATGACTGCCTTCTTCAGGATGGAAGGCAGAATTTCTAGCTGGGGCGGGTGGGGAGGCAGCCGTAGGGTACAAGCAACTTGCCTGAGCTGTGGCGTGTTGCTGGGCTGATGCTGCACCCAAGCACCTTGCTCTCACGCCGCCCGTCCCCCCGACGCTGCCTCCTCTCACTCTGCGGAGGCGCAGCGCCTGAGCCACCCTTGTCTCGCTCTGTGCAAGCTCTGGTGTGTCAACATCTGCCATAGGCATGAAATCCATTAGCCTCCGAGCAACCCACGGGCTGCCGGCCTCCCATAGACAGCAGCTTTGTGCACGTGGCCATCGCCATGTGGCAAAGGGGGCCAAGGGGCTCAAGCCCAACATGGGAGTTTCTGGGTATGGCAAGGAGGGGGAGAAGCAGAAATGGGGGTGAGGTTGGAGCGGAGTGGCAAGAAACAAGCCCATCCTGCTCTTGGGCTGTATGCAGAGGTGTGCCGGTGTTTGTAGTGGAGGTGGATTCCTTGCTGGTATGCCTTAAGAGCTAGGGTGGGCTGCTTCACCACTGTGGACCACTTGACCACTGTTTTCCTCCATAGCCGACTGCTTCCTCCCTCATGTAAAGGGGAGCAGCATCCTCAGAGGGCTGAGTAGCGCCTCGAAACCTTTGGGAGCTCAGTTTGGAGGCCCCTGTCACGCACTGCAGTCCTGGTTTGGCTGGAGGACAGGACCGGTAAGAGGAGCTGGCGGTGCCGTGTCTGGCATCTCATGGGATGGGAAGTTCAATCTGAACCAAAGGGGCCATTTAGCGTTGTGAATTATTGAGAGCTTTGCAATGTAGAGAAGCTGAGCAAGCCAGCTGAAGTCGGGCAACTTGCGCTCCACTTTTGAAACACCGTCTGACTGGGGGCCAAAACACCCCTCCAGCCCAGCGAAGCTGTGGTGCACAGGCTGGAGCCCCCCGCAGTGAACTGGGGATGTGGGGGCCGACGGAAGTAGACGACAGGGATCTCGTTGGTGGCGGGCCCGGCGGTGGGAGCAAGGGAGGTGGGGATGCGCTGTCCCTCTGGGGCTGGGAAAAGCAGGCTGGGCAGTGAGCTGTGAGCCTGCTGCTGGTGCTTAATATTTATTAATTACTTGGAAAAGTGGGGGAAGCAGCGAAGCAGCAAGTTTTGCAGATGGCATGAAATTATTTAGGTTAGAGAAGACTGTGCAGGCACCCAGTGGGACTTACACAAGGTAGGCAAAGGGTCAGGCAAACCTCGCTGTTGACAAACATGCGAGAGAAGGCTGCCTCCACGCTGCTGCCGCTGCTGCCTCGCTGGGTTCTCAATCGACCGCAGCCGCCTGGGTGACGGTGGGGGGAGGCTGGGTGTCACCGCACACAGTTCAGCGGGAACATCTGCTCAGTCTGCAGCAGCCGTCTCAAAAGAGAACAAAATGGCTGGCTATATAAAGACCAAGATGAAAAAAAATGCTGAAAATACCACCTTTGTGCTGTCTAAGCAGAGCAGGTGAATTATGGGCTGGAGTCATCCTCTTGTTGCACGAGTCATGTAGATGAAGAACGGGGAGCAAAACTGGGCAAAGAAAATGATGGATGCAGAGAAACAGAAAATAGCGACTGTCTTGTTCCCACTTGTATGAGGAGGATTGTGGTGAGGTGTTTGAAAAATAAAGACACATCAGTTTATCCTCCTAAATAAGCTACAATCAAAGAGACATCTGTTGATGCTCATGAAGAAAATGTCTAATGTGGGCAAAGGGATGGACGCTTTCAAGCAGTGCATCATCAGCCCGGGGCATGAGATGGCGCAAGATGCATCATGCATGCCAAGAGCCCGGCTTGATTCAGGGTAGGACTAGACATGCAGGTGAATCACAAAGACATTGACATTTCGTGTCAGGAATAGGAGCTGGCATGGCAGGGTGCAGCTCCTAAGAGTTGTCCTCAAGGCCTCCTGCAGCTTCTCCCTGAGGCATGCTAGCAGCCGAAGTGTGAAGGTGATGCTGAGCCGGGAGGGCAGGTCAGTGTCCTTCGCAGCGGTGCAAGGCCACCAGCCAGCATGTAGGAGCCATCACTGCCACTGACTTCTTCACAGAAGAGGACTGAGGTGGTGGGCTGTGACACCAACGTAGCTGGGAGAAAGAGGCAGAGAAGATTGAGGTTTATGTCGAAATGCCTGCTAATCCTTGCCTCTCCACCTGTCCATCGGCAACCAGGACTCAGGTTCAGCCTTCTCGCTGTACAGGGTAGCACCATTCCTTTGCGTGGGGCTTTCGCTGCCTGGTGCAGACGGTTGCAGGATAAACACAGCATGCAAAGGTTGGGCCTGGGCAGCTAATGGAGAAAAAACGTGAGGTGGAAATAGCTTGTCTCGGAGATTAATATTTTCATAACACTGAAGAGGAGCAGCTTCTCACCTAAGATCTTAAAGCAGTGGGGCTGTAAACAGCATTTAGTCCCTTGTGCAGGTCTTTGTCACTCCTTCAGAGCAAGGCAAGGGGAGTCATTCATTGTTCATCACAAGCGCTCGCTGCACTGCTCCATAAAAGTCTTCTAGGGTGGTTAAATCACTCAAGCAAGACAAGCCTTCGCCTCAGATACGGCTAGGAAATGTGACCTAGTTAAGCCCAGCTGGTTTTGAGTGCGATGAAATGGAAGCGACTTGCGCTTGCTGAAATTTGACACCAGAAATAGGGCACTCGCTGCTCTCCCAGCCAGTGGAGCCACGGATCCCATGCGGGTGGGTTGGTGGGTGCACCCTGCCACGGCACCCCCCTCCCAACCCTCCTCATCTGCAGCGCCACAGCAGCCTGGATGGGCGGCAGGGACCCCTTACAGCCCCGGCCATCCCCGCTCTGTGCCTCACTCTCCTCCATGAAATCCAATTAAAGGGTGAAATGAATTTCGGAGTCACTGCTACGGGCCAGGAAATGTCCATGCATGGAGGGGAGGAAAAGGCCTGTCTGCTGGTGCCGGAGCAGCAGAGAACTGGCGCTAGTCTCGTTTCAAGCCCAGCCCCACCGAAAAGCTGCTGCCATGGCTGCAAGGGAGCTATAAACATACCATGCAATGATGTTATCGCTTTGATGGATGCTGTAAAGTCTTCGAATGCCTTTTTTTTTTTCCTTTCTTTTCCACCGTGGCCTTGTACCTTGCAGCCTCCCTTGCTGTAATGTGCCGGTTTCTTTTGTAACTCAAATCCTGCCCCCTCCTCTCTCCCTGTCTCTTTTAACAGGCAGAGTACCTTTGTTTGCTGCCCCTTTCCTGGAGGAAAAGAGAAATGCTCTACCATTTGAGGAAAAAAAAGCCCTTCCCTCGCTGCTCCCGGGGCAGGTCTGTGCCTCTCCAGCACTAATTAGTGCGGAGGTGACCAGAAAGGAGCTCCAGTGCAGGCTGCTCAAGTGCCTGGAGCTCTTCTCTCAGAGAGGGACTGGCCTTGTGGAGACTGCAGGCTCCTTGGGCCTCTGGAGGAGAAAGAAACTTCTTGGTACTGAAAGTCATTGGTTTTGGCATTTTCTTCCTCAGAAATAGTTTCCCTTTTGACAGTTACGCTTGGGGCAGTCCAGTTGAATGCACTGCTGATGTCTTGGACCCTCCAAGGGGCTGGCATGAGAGCTTGGGAGTGCACCATGGTGACGTGACCTCAATTTGCCATTTTAGGAGTGCTGTACAAATGGATGGACAGACTGATGCAATGGGTCCTTCCCCAGAACGATCCCCTCCATCTTTCCTCACTTCTCAGCACTTCTCTATCCCTCCCTCCCCTGTGCTTTCCCCTGCGTGCTCTCAGGCTGCCAGTTAGGATAGAGGACAAAAAACACAGAGAGGTTTGCAAAGCAATTAGGTTCAGAGAAGAAAAGGTCCCCGAAGGCTATTAAAGTCGCAGGCGCGGGCCGTGGCTGGAGGAGTTGCTACACCGTGGACTGCCAGAGGCTAGGAGGGTCCTCTGGGGAAAGTCATGCTCTACGCCTGTCCTGACCTTCTGCACTATTTCCTTAAACGTCTGCCCCTGGCCACAGCTGCAGACAACGCACCAGGCTGGATGCCCACCAGTCTGGTAAAGCATGGTCATTTTTACATCCTGCTCTCCTGTAGTTTTCTGATTTTGTTCACCCTCCTTCTTTCTCTCCAGTTGTTTCCCTGCTAGGATGACTTCTCTTTCCCACTCTGCTCTGGCCCTGTTCTCGCCTTATACGATTTGTTTCAACATTCAGCCCTTGCTTGGCTTCAGCTGTGGGTGACTCATTCTCCGCGCCTTGCCTCTGTCCTACCTCTTGGCTTTCTTGGACATCTGCTCTGTGCTGCATCATTCAAATGTAGCCTGCCTGCAAATGGAGCCCTGCTCTGTCCCCTGACACAGCCCCTTTACAGCAAAAACCTGTGTTCCCTGAAGAGCTGAGGTTTCTCCAGGGGCATGGTGGGCTCCCCAGTGGATAGCATCAACAACAACAAGGCATTGGTACAGTCCTCTCCTATCCCCAGCCTAAAGGTAACCTAAATGAGGGACAGAGCAACGCAAGTTCCCGCTCATTGGGCTATCCCTGGGTACTCAGTTAAGGGGATTTTTGAGGCTCATTGGGTGCAAGGAGCCATGCACGGCCAGTAATCTGCTTGCACTTCTGCCCTGTGGCTCCCTCCCTGCTCCTGCACCCATGTCCTGGATGCGCCTTGCTCAACGCGCTCTGCCTGCCTCTCTCCATCACCCACCCTGCTGCAGGGCAGCACATCTTCTCTGATGAATTCCCTTCTCATGGGAGGAGAGGGAGGGAGCGAGCTGCTTTGCGCTACCCACGGCCCTGCTGAGAAGAAGGGCTGCCCCATCCCTGTTTGTTTCACAAACCAGGTCCCCTGGAGACCCCAGTTCCTCAGGGGCACTGAGCACAGGGAGCTCACTGCAGGAGGATGCATTTGGACCCATAGGGATAGAATAAGAGTATCATTTATTTTAGTCTTACTTCCAAGTTTGCTTCCATGTAGGGCTTCGGAGTAAGATACAGCTGGTCAGCAAGGATATAAAATCTAACAAAAGTAGAAGGTTGAATTTCAGGCCAGTATCATTAGACTAGACAAAACTTGATGAATGTGTTTTCTTTCTTCCCTCCGCTCCTTAAATGAATTCAGACCAGGCCAATGTTTCCTTCTTGGTGAGGGAATTCTGAGGTTGTGACTCCATGGAAAGTTTGACTGGCGTGGGTGCGCGGCCAATTTTTGAAGACAGTGTTTGTTGAGCGTTTGCTCAGTGCTTGGAGTATAAAACTGAACTAAACGTATACATTCAGTTGCTGTGCTAAGAGTAAGGGCTTTATGTGTGTACTGTCCAAACACACTAGAAGGACTCTGCTGCTGCGAACCCACACTAACTGGCCAAATTAAATACGAAGATATGCACTTAAGAAACTCCTGTGCAGATCTGCAGTTGAGTAACATCTGTGCTGGGAAGAGACAAAACCCAGGTGCATTTCCAAGTGAAGACTTCCACAGCTTCTTAATGTCAACAGTAATAAGTCATTTTATAGGTGCTTTTCACCTTGAAGCATCTCCAAATGCTTTGTATATGTGATCATTTGCCCGGCAATGAAGAGGAGGCTCTGGGGTGGGATGCAGCAGCCAGTCTGTGTTTATCTACAGTGCCTTTGGGCACCTTCTCCTCCTTTCAGAGCCCTGCAGCGCACACGCAGTGTTGTTCCTTCAACTTCCTCCTCCAGCCTCCTTCCCCTGCATTTCTGCAGGCTTCTCCATATCCCTCCTTGCATCCCTTGCTCCCACTTTCGCCCTTCTGTGCTGTATTTCTCGTGCCTGGACAGCCCTCCCCACTCTCGCTGGTGCATGCACTATTTCTCTTCCTTGGCAGTCCTCTGCAAAACCATCCTCCTGAAGCACTCCCCCGTTCCTTCCTTTCCTCCAGACTCCTCCGCGCTTGAACTCTTAACTTTCACTTGAATTTGCATGCCATGCCTGTTCCAGCTTGCATGCCGCCTGGGACAGCAAAGATGTTTTATCTGCAGTGACAAATTGCTGCATAAAGTTACAGTGCTACATGAAAAGAACAAGCACCCTAACGGTACTGCAACCTGATGGCCGTGATATGCCAGGGAGAAGAAGGTTAAAGAAAACAAAGGTCAGTGGTGATATATTAAGGTCTGAAAGGAAAGAAACATACTTAAAAGGTTTCCTTTTCTAATGCTTTGAATCTAGGCACTTTCCGAGATCATGTGTTGATTCCCAGAGTCTCCTATTATAGGCAGAGGAAGGATAAACTTCCTTGCACCTCAGGGGTGGTCAGAGCGTACCAATCTTAAGAGCCATCTAGCAAATATCCCTGCTCCTTGCAAGGGAGGTGGACTAGATAACCTTGAAAGGTCCCTTCCAGCCCTAATGATTCTATGATTCTAAATCTCCATAGAGCTGAGGCTGAGGTTCCCAGCTTTCATGTATACTAATGGCACAATTTAAATTGTCTCTAGTGAGGACTCCGATACCATGTACCTAACCTCACCCAGCCCCTACCACCTGATCCTCTACCATACCTGTTCACTTTAATTTTTGCTTCTGGGCTGGGCTTCTTTGGGACTTCAGACAACTTTACAAGAGTGAGCGCTGCATGGAATGCTGGGCAGTTGGCAAGCAAGCTGCCCTGAGCTGCTCCTCATCATCTACCTAGCACTTGCAAATCAGTTTTCCACTCTTCTCCCCGCCTTTGTCCCAAGCTTCACCTCTAGCTCTTCAACACTGAGAGTAATTTACAATGTGCTCGTGTAGCACCTCACACTGCAGGAGTGAGGTCTCTATGTGCAACAGCCGTAGCAGTTGGATAATAAGGAGTCTCCCTTTCACCCTGGGCAGGAGCAGAGCTGATCTCAGTGCAGCAGGCAGCTTGGAGCCTTTGGTCTACTCCCCCCTAGATGTGGTGTATAGTCTGACTCATGTGGCATGCGTCCACTAGAAACAGGCTTGGGATTGTCCTCACCAGGTTCTACCAAGAAAACAGGCCAGAAGGTAGCCGGGGACAGTACCAGGCCTTGGCTGTGAGTTCTTCTAGTCATCAAAACAAGGAAAACCAGATAGCTTTGACAGCTCAAAGGTAACTGAATAACATCAGTGCAAAATCTTAGGTTGTTAAGTGAGATAGACACCTGACGACAGTGGAAAATAGGACTGAAAGGGACCTTCTGTAGGATGCTGCCCAATCCCCTGCTGTTTGGGGTAGCTATGGTATCTGTGAAGAACTGCCTTACCTCTGTGTTAAAACAAGTTGGGATTTTTGTCCTGATAAAACTTCCTGGAAGGCAATCCCAGAAATGGAATTCTTGGACAGTCAGTCAGGACCTTCTTCTAATTTCCAGCTGCAATGTATTCCTGGCAAATTTGTAGGCACTAGTTCTTGTGCCAGTGCTGCCCTTTCACTCAAATAGCTCTTCTCTCTTTCTGGTACTTCCCTCCAGGGTATTTGTAAGCAACAAATATATCTCTTCCCAGCCTGCATTGTGCTAGACTCAAGAAACCGAGCTCATTTAGTCTCTTCTTGTAGAAGAAAGCTCTCTCCTTCCCTGGACATCCTAAGAGAGAAAGGCGGAGAAAAGGCAATTTTAAATTAATTCATCTTTTATATGAACATACACTATTCTGTACTTCCGCGATGGCATTAAAATCTTGCTAGGCGTATTAGAAATCCCTCATCTGGCATGCCTTAGGTTCACATTTGTCTTTCTCACATCTGCATGCTATTGCCAGCTTACAGTCATTTGATCGGCGAGTGCGCTCAGGTCTTTCTCCTCCTCTGTCACTTCCAACTGATGAGCTCCCAGCTGGTAGCAGAAATTCTCGTTATTACTCCCTCAGGGCACGACCTCGCATTTTGTACTATTAAATTTGATTCCATCTCTATTGCTTCTGTCCCTTTTTCGTAGGAAAACTGCTCTGATTAGTCACCGTATAATGCCTTAGAGACCTGAAGACATATTCACTATATTTTTATTTTTAGAAACTGTTTGCTGTTTCAGTATTTTCATTCAGTGAATGATGCTGATGTCTCTCTCTATTACCACATCTTTTAAACAGAAACTCCAGGCTGATGTGGAGAAGGGCAGGGGAAAATTTCCTCCCAGACAAAATATACGGCAACGGGTATATTTCCAAACTGTTTCAAGGAAAAAAAAAAGGTTCAAGTTATTTGTCAGTCTGCTGCACGAAATGATCAGACACACTGTCCAATCAAGAGCAAACCAGAAACATATAGGTATGAAAATACTGGTTTTCTTAACTATTTTTTCCAAAGCAATCCACCATTGCTGTGAGTGAATTTACTGCGTCTTGCTGCTAGGATGCAGCTCTCATCTGCAGAGCTGTCACACTGATGGCTCCCAGCCCTTTGGTGTTTAACCATTAAAACTATTTTTATGGTGTTCAAAGCACTTCAGAAACAACTGTCTTTATCGCTTAATTGTTGTGCTCAATTACTGTGGCAGTGGGCAGCTTATGAAGATCTGAGATGGTGATGAGAATTCATTTATTCGAACCTCTCTCGATTACAAACAATGCTATTTGGAGGTGCTTTTACCTAGAGAAGGTCTGGTGTAATTCAAAACAACCCCCATGTCCTTAAGATGCTGTAGCACTCTGAAGAGTGTCTGACACTGCTGGTGCTTTATAAGGAGACAGCTTTGCGTGCTGAGGAAAATTGCCACCACAAGAGCTATTTTATGGAAAAATGTATCTCAGGAAACAGCTGGGGAGAGGTGCACACAACAATACTGCAGAATTTTATTTCCCATGTCTAAATTGTCTGGTATATGTTTCTGAGGTGTTTTATAGGGCTGTGAGCTTTTTACGGGCTTTGTAGGTGTTCGAGCAGCACCTAAAGCAATGGGATTTCCTGCCCTGAGGGGACCTCTGCAAAGTCCATCTCTGCAAATGAGTATTGAGGTTACTTTGGCTGCTTATAAACCAGGAAAGGCCAATGCATGTAGGGGGCTCTAGCACCGACATGGTATTAAAATCAAAGGTGGCTTCAATTTCTTCTCACTTAGGCAAATGGGCCACATCCCTGAGGCACACGACAGTTTGCCATGGTGGTCTGCAGATGGACAGAATTCAATTCTCATGAAAGAACCAAGTTTTCTTTCCACACTATGTTCTGCATATGCTCTGAGGATCCCCGCTGTGTTGGGATGCTGTGGGGATGGGGTGTCTGAGGGGAGGACACTTGCTGTGTGCCTGTGATACAGGTGTTGGTGGCACCTCAATGCCCTGCTCAGAGCATCAGAAGGGCAGGATCTCTGTGCACCTTTTCAAGCTGTGCATCATGTTTTCTTTGACAGCAAAGACTATATTTCCTGCCTTGTCCAGACATGCTAATGAGGCACCCGTGACATCTGACAGGGCCTACCTATGGAGATGTGAAAGAAAATAGCAGAGGGAGAGGGAAGGCGAAGCATTGTTTTGGAAGCATGAGAACTTCTGAAACATTAATCTGGTGAATAACTCCCTGCCAACAGAATTTCACTAAACCACAGATCTGAATCATGTTGCAGATGGCATCATCTTCCAAAGTGTCAGCAGAACACAGGGCTCAGCCTTCAGTGGCCATGTATCGTTATTTGTGATCCAGCATACAATGCATCTGTAAAAGAGCTTGTAATAACTGTAGCTCAGGAAAAAAAAAAAAAAAAACAACAAACCTGCATGAGATCTGAATAGCTGGCTTGCAGAAGGAGAATTGCCCATTTTGTTCAGTGCAGCAGTGAAGATGGGCTTATACGATAAAGAGCACCACATGCTCTGTTAGACTGAGATCCACTTTGATGCCTTTTTATAAGTGTAAAATCATGACTGGCATTTCTAAGTGGAAGGTGAAGGTGCTAGGCTTGATAAAGTAGAACCAGGCATGACACAAGCGGAAGGAAGAGATTACACGTCAGCCACGAGTCTCTATATACGTTATTTCATGGCTACAGGAAGGATTTAGGCTTGAAATACTGTTTTAAGTGCTAAAACAAGTGCAACCTGATGCCAGGATAGATAAATAGTAGTGCTCTTGGACATGTGATCTCTGGTACCAGAAGCTACATCTGTATTATCTCAGCCTAAGGTCTTTTTGGCACCTGAATTTAGGTGCCTATCCTGGCCATGTCTCGGCTTTTCAGTAGGAAGAGATTAATGGTCCCCACCTTCCTACACCAGATTTCCATTCAGGAGGACACGCTGGCTCCAGGTTGCTCTGAGTGGGTGCTCATCTGCATGGCCACGACCATGAGGAGAGCCATGATGTACTCAAGGCACTCTCCAGGCAGTTCTCAAATACAAGCACCTCTCCTGGGGGCCTGGAGTCTGGCAGCCTGATCTCAGCTGGAGTTTCACAGGAAGCAGAGCAGAGCCGAGATTTCCATCCTGGTTTCCCAAGAAGGGACAGGCCTCCTAAGGGTGCTGGTACCCCTCTCCTGGGCTTTACCCTGGCATCTAGCCCAGAGCTACCATTGAGAAGTCTTTACAAAAGATGGCCAGCTTCTGTTGACATCTTTTGCACACACACCCCGGCACAACGATGCTAAAAGAACAATGCTACGGATTGCGAAAGCAAGCCTTCCACAAGCAGGAAGGCAGTGGAGGAGAGACAGAATAATGGTTGCCTTGTGCAATTTTATTTTGGGCTCTATGAGCATTTAACTCGTCTGCTATTTTAGCCCCTGGAGCCCTGCCTCTCTTAGGGCACAGCCTGCAGCTGTGGAGGGGCTGAACAGCAAAACATGAGGATGGAGGAGGCTATTGCCAGTTGATCTATACTCCTTTCACTGGCGAAGCTGGAAGGCGTGTAGTTGTTGAGGTGGAGGCTGAAGGAAGAGACTGTCTCATTGGCAAAACACTGGAGTGCTGTCCCAGAGAGCTGAACTGTCTCCCTGCCTCCGCTGCCATGTGCCTGATGGATATCATGGACATCACTTCAACCAGGTGTTTGTGGGTATTCACTGCCTTTGTGTGCTCTTGTTGTCCAGTGCCCATCCTGAAATCTTAGGGATGCTGATCTCCACAGTGATGGAAATCAGCAAGAGCCCTGCTCTGAACCTCGAATGCTACACTAACGTGCTGGTCCCTGGGTAGGCAGACCTTGTGCAACTCAAAGAGGGTATCAGAAATGACTGCCTCTTCCCATCAGATGGTGAGCTGGTGATAGTAAATGCTGTAAGCACTTCAGCATTATAGTGGTGTTACAGAAGAACCTAAGAGGAAATTAATAGGGCCAGAGAAACTGGATTTGAATAGCATGTAGTACAAAAGGCTGAGGAATCCATCAGCCCAAGGCAAGACCTCTCGCAGAAGATGTCAGCCCAGCCGGTTAAAGTCAGGCAGTTTTAGAAGAAACTGAATATAATGCCAACCTGCATAATAGACACTGCTACCACCTATCACAGTAATGAGATTTCACAAAGAAAAGCCCATCTTGGTGGCTTCCAGAAGGATTTCCTTTAGCAGACATCTGGGCACCTGGGCTGATTAAACACAGATACAAGTTTGAGCAACTGGAACAGCCTATCACGTTTCCAGCTAAAAAAGATGCAGCAAACACATTCAGTCCATTTTTAGCTCATCTTTGAATGTATACACACTCTGAGATAACTAACCATTTATTCCCTGCACTGAACATAGTGCAGCACAGGAGCCATTAGCAGTCCTTCCATGGGAATGGTTGCCCTGCTCTGTTCCCAGGGGTGGGAATAGCATCTTGCAGCCCCTGCCATGAGACAGCAAGAGGCAGGATGCATAGATGTACTGTCACCCCATCCCACAGGCTGATGGAGAGAAGCAGGACGATGACACTTCCCCTTGGTCAGAAGACAGGAATTGCCACAGTGCTTCCTCTGTACTGTAGGAGGACCTGAAAGCAGGGCTCGGCCATGAGTCTCTCCACACTTGGCTCTGCACACAAGACAGCTGCTATGCTTCATGGCTGGCCAGAGCCGCAGCCCCATCCCTCCCAGCAATATGTTGGTGAAGTTCTTACACCTTTTCACTGGTTTGAAAATCAGCTGCTGTCAGTCTCAGTTAAGGCACTGCCAGCTGGAGTTGGGGCTATGTTTGTGATGTTGATCTGCATTGCCTGGTGACTTGTCAAAAGCAGTGAGAGTCATCAGGGAAAGAGCTGGAGTGAAGCCTTGCAGACACTGGGCTTCTAGGCAGGGAGCTCCTCAGACCTCGTTTCCCCCCACAGAAAGATTTTGTTTGACTCTCAAAGTGATCTGGGTCCCAGTTCCCTTCCTCAGGACCCCACTGCCTCCCTGACAAATGATGTGACATCTCAGCAAAAGAGTGGCTTCTAGCACCAAGCTCTTAGAAATTTCCTACATTTACAGCCAGAGCTCAAGCAACAGTGAGACAGTTTAGTGGAAACAAGGGGACAGCGCAATCAAGTGAAGGGATGCCAAAGGCAGGGAAGGCTTAGAGGTCTCTCCTTGTGAATCTTTGTAAAGCTGGGATGGAGGCAAGGCTGTAATTCCTTAAATCACCCAACACCTGGAAGCCACTGGCAGGCTCACAGCACAGGCAAAACGGATGTTTCTGTTGCTGATACTATTATCCTCATCAGTCCTACAAACCAAGCAATGACAGCAAAATGCATCATCCTAGGAACAGTGTCCACCCTCCATTTCTACACAATATGGCTTTAATTACACTCAAAGGATCTAACGACAAATTAGGGCCCAGTCAGTGAGCTTTGAAGTCAACAAAAAGATTCCTGTTGACTTAAGTGGGCATTGGCTGAGAACCACAAGCTGCAGGAGGAACACTGAATCACTCTGAACTTGTACAAGACTCCATTAAGGGATGGCTTTGCCTCCATGAGAAGATCATTGGTGTCAGAGCCAGAAGAACTGAGAGCCCATGGCTGTCAAAATCAGGAGCACGGATTTATCAAAACCCCCATGCTGTGGATTGCCTTTCACTTCTCATCTGTAGAGGAGCTGCATGCTGGTCCATAACTCTCACCACTTATCCATGTACCATCCTATTGCATTCCTAGGAAGTTACCCTTCTAGGACTACTGTTTTCCTAGTTGTAAAATGGGACCAGGTCATCAATGCAGGTACCAGCTCAGAATCTGGCCTCTTTTCTTTTTTTTCCCCTTCATCTAGAAGAAATGGCAATCCACACTAATTTTTAAAATGGCAAAGCTATCGAATCAGGTTCGATTAGGCTCTTTCCACCCCCTTGCACATGCCTGAAATAAAGCCTCTGTTATTGGAGTGTAGCTGACGATGCTTTTGTGCAAGAAAGGAAAGGCTCCAGTTAGTTTTTCTGTAACTGAAGCCATATGGAACTGAAACTTGTTGAATCAATAATGAAACATGTCTGTATCACAGAGCAGTTTTGATTCCAAGGCACACAATGGACTGTTTGCAAAGTCACGTTGCTGGTTAAAGCTATGTTTTTTTAAATCGACAAATAATTTAGGGACTCAGCTGCTTAGGAGGATATGGTCTAGCTGATTGCCTGAGAAAGTTTTAAAAAATCCCCGCAACAGCCTGAGGTTCTCTGTTGACTCATTTTCATAATACTCATTTGCCACTACACTTGCCAGCCAAATGCTTGCCAGCCATTTAGGCAAGTTGCTTAAGATATGTCAAGAAACATGAAGAGTAATAATTATTTCAACCTCCTAATCTCCCCTGCATCCTTCCCAACACGTGCATGATAGCTGCACTGAGAAGCAGGTGAGTTGCTAATGCAGATTAAGTTGTCCTTTGAGGAGCTACTGCCATTAATCCACCCGGTAACCCCTGAATAAAGAAATATTTCCGTGACACATCAGTGTTTCCAGATTTGGAAAGGATTTGACAAATGCCTAACTGAACTTGCACAGCAAGTGAACTGCGGTGGAGAAAAGAGTGTGCAGCCTTCAGAGGAGGCCGTGAGATATCTAAGGGAGTAAATAACCTACTTGCTCAATGGTAGTGTTTATTTTATTTTATTTAGGTGCTTGGCAGTGAAGGAGGAGGTTGGAGTATGTCAGAGGTGCTTCAGCAAAGCTTGCTGGTGACTGGAAGCTTCTTCACTTTCATGTAGCATGCCCGTGGCCACCTGAAGTTTACCTATATTAAAATATGAGGTATTCCTGGGAGAGCTTTTCTGAATTTCCTTTCTTGGTAGCACTGGGCTAGGTCTGCCCCAAGAATACCACATGTCATCATCTCTTGGTTCCTACTGGCCCTGGGCATAAGACAACCAGAAGACCCTCACGCTTTCTAAGCAGAAGGAGTGCTGCATGGTGGTGGGCTTCCAGCTGGCAGCTCAGGTTTCCTCCTCAGGGACTGTGGGAGCAGATGCCTGCAGCTCCATTTTCCCTGGGTTTTCTTTCTTTCCTCTCTGATTCTGTGTCAGGTAATTAAGGACTGAAAGGTTGCCTTAAGTGCAGCCTTGGGAATCGTTATTTTACTGCAGACACTGTTCCCTGTTATCAGTTATTGTATTATAATAGGGCCTAAAAATCCAATGCACATGTGATACTTTCTCGGAAAGGTTTAGTATCGAAACACATTAACCAAGAAGGCAGATAAGAAGATACCTACGATTATGGCGCACTGTGGCACTGTAAATGGAGGTAACCTGAGCCAGCGTGCACTGGCAAGAGGCAGGCACTGGTGGAAAATCACTCAAATCCCAGTTTGGTGCCTCCAGCGCAAAATCTGAGTCCCGTAGCAAGGGAATGGAAACACCACAGGGGACAAAATCGTTACTGACCAAAATAGCTGACATCATCTGCAGTCGTATGAGAACCTGCCTGTCAGTGGGGGTATATATCAATTTCCTGGTGTGGACTTTCCATAGCAATTTCTCACTCTGGCAAAAATAAAAACCCCAACAAAACCCAAACAAATGAAGTGAAAAAATGAAAGAGCACAATGTCTCATAATAAGCTCTCTCTGTTGTGGCAGCAGCTGCAGTTTCTCCTCTCAGATTTCTTTTCTGTTATTACTCAGGAAGAATCAGCAGCTGCTTAGGAAATATTCCAGAAAGATTCATTGAGAAGTCCCTGGTTGTTTTTCTCATACTAATCTGACAGAAGTAACGTCTTCAAGGAAGGGACTAGCTCTCCTGTTTTTTGTCTGCTCCTCATAAATTAGTGGCTTCTGATAATGTGGTTATCTAAAAGGAAACAACAACAGGAAGAATCCAGAAATAACAGGCCCAGGTGATGGGAGACAAGTACGTTTTTCATGTCACAGAGGGGGTGTGGGAATTGCTTCGGTTATTTTAATGATCGGTTTTGCATCTCTTTAAAAACTTTTGCTCAACCAAACTGCTTTCCAAGTGGGTGTATCTGGAGGCAACACCCTTAAGAGGGATCATTTGTAAAAGACACAACACAGGCTCCTCTAAAAGGAGCATACCTTCAGGACATATTAACTCTGGAGTTATTTCAGTGCTGTCGTTGTGCTCTGTCCTTCAGGGCTGGAGCATGCTGCCATCAGAGTCTGACTGGGGAAGCTGTCGGGGCTGGAGCTCAGCGGGATGGACAGTTTAGATCCGTGCCTCTGAACTGACACTCCTATTGCTAAACTTTGCCATTCTTTCTTGTGTGCCTTCTTTTAACTGGGATGCCTGCTCAACAAGACCATTTCTCCTCATAACGCCTAAGGAGAGTCAGAGCTGATGCCTGATCTGAGTCGGGAAGCTGGGAACCAGGGGTTGTTAAATAGGTCGGGAGGTAGAGGTGAGCAATTGTGTCAAGGCTCAGAGTTCCCCTAAACCACGGCTTCAAGCTGTCGCCCTGAGCCTTTCCCCTGCCGTTGGCTCCTGGCTGTAAAACAAATCACATTCCCATTTCCAGGTTTCTGGTGCACGAGGGCACAATGTACATGTCATTTTTTGAATGATGTTTGCCCATCATTCAAATTCAAAGTCTGTTTGCCCTTCCCCTGTCCTTCTGGGTCACGGGCAGCCCTGCCTCTGAGCACACTCCAGGCAAAATCCAAAGCTCGTGTTGGCACCCAGAAGTGAAGACATGGGTCTCTACAGAGCCAATATGGAACCTCTAAAGCTCTCAAGACCAAGAATCTTGCTGCATGGAGAATTAAATGCAAAAGCTGCTTCTTCCTCTTCTGCTGTCACTAGTGGGTAGGGGAAATAAAAATTAAACCTGAGTAAAAGCAATTTGGATCTGTGATGTCCAGCTCTGTAAAATGCTGTCCACTGAAGTATACAAGGAATGTGGAAGAGATAATTGGAGGTTAATAGAGCTTTTACTGCTGGCTGCCTGGCCAATTATTTCTATGGAAAAATCCTGACTCTCTCCCTTTATTGGAGTGAGTTCATGATCATCCATATAAAAGAAAGCTGTATTCTGAGAACACATATGCATTTGCATACGGATGGTGTTCTTTTTCAGATTATTTGAATAAAAATAAAAGAAGAATGAAAACAGGAGTTTTCACTCAAGGGAAAAGTTAATGAACTCACTTCTCTTTCTTTCACTCCCTGATTAAATATTATGTTACCATTTTATCTTTGTGCATGAAGAGTAAAGCCCTATTCTGTATTTTGCCAGCTTCATTCATGAAGCTTTGTATTATTTTTACTGCAATAAAAAATTAAAAATTACTCTCTCCACATGAGAAGCAGAATGGAGAAGAGAAGAGCAGTAATTCCCTGCCTTATGGAGGAAGGAGAAAGTGAAAGATGAGACATCTTCTTTTGTTTGTTTGAATAGGCATGAGATGTGCTCCAACATGTGCTGACTGGAGCAGTTCTAGAAGACCGGCTACAGAAGCTCAACAAGAAATGCAAAAGGCATTACCTGCTATGTAGGAAATCAGTAAGACTTTCCTTTCTGAAGAGTGTTTTTTTTTCTTTAATGCTCATAATTTCTGAGAGCCCGTGGGCTCAGCAGCAGATTAAAGTTGACTGCTTGATCATTCTAATTCATATCCTGTGGATTTTCAGTGTTGGTAGCAAAGTGGATTTCAGTGGATTTTCAGTTAGATCAGCTGAGCACCACTGGACTTCTTGTTCAGCAGTGTTCAGGTAGCTCAGCTGAGCTGGTATTTGTCACATGGGGCACTGCCTTCTTTTAGGTGGCAGCAGAAGCCTTGGCAACATTCCGATAAATAAGTCCAAATTCCTATGCCAGAAGATGATTCCAGAATTGGCTTGGCATCTTCTTAACACATCAGCGGGCTATTGCCATGCATTTGTCAGTCTCCAGATATGTGAAATTTGCTAGGAGTTCCTGTCTGAGACAACACCAGAAAACTAGCTCTGTATGAATGCGGCTTCATGGGGAGTGCCCATCACCTGATAAATATTTCAAATGCTCTTGAGAATGAACATTGTTGCTTTTAATGTAGAAATGGATGCAGAATCTTATAGAAGCTTAGGGCCTGAATGGCTTGCCATCTTGTTTGGTCAGCTGTTGAGATGTAAGCAGAGGCAACATGGAAGCACAGAAGAGAAATCCATGTGCAAACCTTGTAAAACAGTGCTTTCTGGGGGGAAAATGTATATTCCAAGTAACTGAGAGTTAAAACCAAACAAACATGAGAATGAGGAATGGAGATTGAACATTTAGAAGTGGACCCCTCCATCCAGGCATTTCATCTGTGCTGCTGTTACTGGCCCGTTGCTCTAGGTAGTAGGAGCAAGGCTGCCAGTCAACCATTTTCTTTTCAATAATTATTCACATTGCCGTAGAAATGGAAATTATCTCTATTTTCTCACTTCCCAATTGAAAACACTAATTGCAGCTGCTCCCTCCTCCTTGTTTGGAAGTTTTACATGCAGAGAATCATCAGCCAGGCTTGCCGTAAATCAAATCTTCCCATGCAGCCTGGGTTATAATCTAGCGAGCGCAGCAGCTGCCTAGTCTCAGCAAGGAGAAAAGCAACACAGTTCTCCAGCCACTGGCTAGGGAATTCCTGCTAAAAGATGGGGGCTATGCTTTGTCTGATGCCTTTATGAAAACGAAAAGGAGTCAGTTTCCTGAGGGCTTTCACAGATATTGCTAATCATCTTACATTGAAACAGGGCTTCCAAAAACAGCATGTAAATCCCCGTAACACACCTTCAATTTCTATCTCCAAGGCTACCCAGCTTCCCTGATCCTCCGTGACAGGCTCTGGAAATGCCGTGATACTTCCTTTTGCACCAGTCCTTCTCCGCTCTTCAAGCCTCCTCGCTCTTGGGTTATCTTGCTCGCAGGAGACACCACTCCACAGCATTGCTGCCGTGGTGGTGGGTAAAAAGCTGATCTGAAAGCCCATGGGAAATCTGAGTGGCGGGCAATGCACAGGCTCTCATCCCTTCCACCAACAGAGAAAAGCTGATTTCCTCGAGGATACAAGAAAATAGGCAGAGCCTCCATGCAGACCTGCCCTGCCCAGTTTTCCTCACTCATCTGTGGAAAGGCTGGATTGGAGGTCTCTAAAACAATGCTAATAGTATTTATTCGTACTGTTTTTACCAAACCTACTTATTCTGCTCTAAGACATGCAAGTCATTAATAATAGCAACTACTCCCCAGCCACAGAAGCGCATTTTGAGGAACATAGTATATATAGCCTTATTGGACATTTTCCAGTGACTTTATATGCAGACACTGCTTTCTCACAGAGAGCCAAAATCTGCCCTCTTCTAAAATCTCTTGGGTCTAAATTAGTGAGACTTTTAGATATCGTGATTTGAATCTGAATGTGTTTCCTTGCTTGCAGTTGCTGCGGTCACAGAGCAGGCAAGGAGACTTCATGCTGTAGTTTACTTTGTGATGTTTTTTTTTTGGCTGTCCTGGCAAACCACATGATCAGCAGGCACATTCCCTGTGTTGCCAATACAGGAGCAACTTCTAAAAGTGAACATCCTCAAGGATGCAAGATTTCCAAAGGCACAGAGATATGGAGCAGAGTCCTAGCAGACTGCAGGAGACCCCAGCTATGGTTCATCTGAAGGTCTGGGGTGAGATACAGCTTCTCTGAGAAGTCAGCATCTGAGTTGTTTCCCTGACGATTATCCAAGACTCAGCGAAGAAGTGCTGGATGAGCTGATGAGCCTTTTGTACTGCAGATACCCCCAAAATGCTGCAGGGTCAAGAGCAAAGTGCCAAACTAGAATCAATGAGGCCTTATATAGACACTCAAGAATAACAAGCCAACCAGTGGATCTGCAGACAGACTGTAACAGCTTGTTATCTGATGTCCCCTGGGCACAAACACTGAGACATCTGCAGTTTTTGACCCTTTTTTTTTTTTTTCTCTGCTGGCTCAATAGCTAGTTAGCTGGTCATCTGATGTGAAAACAAAACAGAGGGAAGAAGACAGCAAATTGCAATAGGCAGGAGATGCTGGTCTATTAGGATGCCAAAAGGACTGGAACTAAAATAAATACACAGGTTGCTTTGCTCTCCTTTATTATTTGTTTGTTTCTGGAACTCTGTTAAAAGATGAGGTTTCAGTTTGCCAGTTTTATTTTACATGTATTTTGCATTTCTAATATCTTTGCTTGGCTCTGCAAGTTAGGAATGAACCTGAAAAACACACACTGAGACTTCACTGACTTTCCCTGATTTTTGTCTGAGAAGATAAAGCTCTCTTCATATTATCTCCTCCAGTCCCATCAGGGGGAGGAAAGACCCCCAGGAGACTGACTTCTGAATTGTCATTTGAAGTGGGATCTCTGCTCCCTGGGATGCAGTGACTGCGCTAGCTTATATCATGCCTCTTCTCTGTTTCTAGGCTCTCGTTAATAAAGAGTGTGCCCAGATTGTCAGACGGGGTCATGATCACCAGCCCCAGCCTAATCTTTTAATTAACTCCTGTTAATGTAAATGTACTCGAAAGGATTTTTTTAGCCGCGGTGTTCAAGAAATCAGAAGTCCTCTCTTGAAGAGACAGCATGTTTCTTCTTTCATGGTTTGGTATAGTGACAACACTGTCTTGCTGTATGAGAAGGATTTGCTGCATCCTATGGTGCTCACTTCTTATCCCTGGATTATAGATTATTTAAAATCAACTCAGGATAATAGGTGACAGCTCTGTGTATATTAGGTGTGTGTATTAGGTCTTGCATGGGCATAGACCTCCTGGCTCCTTTTTTCTGTAACTTCTGTGCCTAAAGTCAAGGTTGGGTTATGCACCTTTTGTAGAAGAAGGAAACAATAGGAGAGGTTCTGGGACCTGCCAGAGAAACGTGCTGTTACTGCTTCTGATTTAATCTGATTTATCCTCATCGCGTGGATGTCCTACTCATTGCAATCAAGGTCAGAAAAGGATTTCAGCCTGTTTCTGATGTGGGAAGACAGCAGTCCCACAGGTAAAAAACACAAAGAAGAGCTAAGCTCAGATTGACCTTACTGAAAAAAAGCAAGCTCCCAAAATGGAGTGTAACTGGGCTGTATCAAGAGAGTGAATTTGGAGCAGGGCGAGAATTGTACCTGCTCACGTTATAAGCAGAGACTCTTCCCTCCCTCGTGACTTCAATTTTGCCTAGGAGAATCCATATAAAAACAAACAAATGCCAACAGAAATGTTTCTATTGTTTTCCTTCTCTGTTTCTAATGAAAACTGTTCCTTTAAAACAGAGCAATATCCTCCCCTATGATTTTTGCAGTCACAACGCAGAAAGAGAGAAAACCTGAAAGCAAAATTGACTTTTTAAAAAAATTTCCTAGTTCAAGAGAGGAGACATGCCAGTGGGGAAGAGAAGAAAAATCATGCTGAGTAAATCTGGATTTTAAACTGCCTCTAATGATCAACAGCAATCACACAAATATTTATTTCTGGTTTTATAGTTTATTCATGTTTAAGCTGACAGCAGATCTTTAATTTGATATTCAGCCTTCCTTACATAAAAATATGTATCTTTTAGATCAGTTCTTTAATTATTCACTTCTGTAGGAGTTCAGACAGTAAGTTGTTGGGGGATAATTTTGTCATATACTGCCTTAGCACGTACTTTCTGTTCACTAATTCTTTGGTTGCTGATGCTCAATTTGGTACTAGAGATCAAATCCTGTTTGCACTGAAGTTGACAAGAAAATGCCTTATAGTTTGAATAGGACCTTGATTTTATCCTTACTGTTCATGCTATAGTGGGAGCTGCCATAACATCTAACGCCAAATCTTTAATACCTTTCTAGTGCTTTGAAGTGCAGCCTCTCATATTGGATAGCAAGCATCCACAATTTCAACCAAAAAGCAAGGGAGGGACTACAGCCCTGCTACTGGAAGTGCAAAAGAGAGGCATGAAATAGGAGGATGTCTCATTTATTGCGTAACAGGTTGGATAACTTTTTTGCTAGCAGTTTGCTCATGTGTTGTCAGTGACATGGATGCGTAACCCACAGCCACGGACAGGTCTCTGCAACTTGCCTGCTTCCTAGTTATTACAGCTCTAGACTGTAGACTATCATGCAAGCAAGTATCTGGAGATACATAGATTTCTATACCTATGCACGGAAATATCACAATACATGGGGTTTTCTCCTCATGTGTTTAGTGCTCAAAAATTCCATGAAATTCAACAAGAGCTCAGCATGTAATATACAGCAGCTGTTTATGAGTGCTGAAGTAGTTAGGAACCAAGCTTCAGGCAGCCGGATTTGAAAAATGTAGTCAGTCTTTAAATGATGTGCTCTATTGAAAGGAGTCTAGTCTAAAAACGCTGATGAAGTCTGAGAGCTTATGATGTAAAGAAACCTGTAGCATGCGGTGTGCGCTTCCTACTTTTCCTGGATTTCATTATGCCTTCCTGCCTCACAGAACAGCTGTAACATTAAACTCATTGAAATTTGTAAAGTGCTTAGAGATCCACTGAAGGGAGGCAGTAGAGGAGTAAAAGGTACTCAATTTTCATCGCCATTATATCAGGCAAGATAGTTGCCAGAGTATCTTCATAATAAATAAAAATAAATAACTGCAAATGTAGAATCTGTTCTGTGCCCATTAATGGGTATCTTTTGGCTTGTGGTCAAAGGAGAAGATCAGTGTAGATTTGAAGATTTGAATTCATACATCAATACCTTCCTTAGGCCCACGGCTTGAAGCATCAGGGTGCGCTTCACTAGTGCATGAACACTATCCAGGCCTACTGCCACTTGAATAATAGCGGCGAATAGTTTGTTTGACCATTTTCTCCTATCAGATTTCAACTAGAATTTCAAATAAATCATTCACCAATATTTTTTCCTCATGATTTGGTTAGCTCAATAGCCAGCTGAACAATATTCATCAAATAAATTACTCACCTTTTCCCCATCAATCTGCAAATAATTTATTCACAAATACTTTTTACATGAGGCAGCCAGGTCTAGCCAGGACAAATCAAGGTAATTTCCTAGTCTTTTGATCAAATGCCAGCAGGACTTTATCTTGGACAGCTCAATAGAGACAGGTTTTAATGCATAATACATAATGGGCAAGCCGAGTTTTTCACAGTTCTTTGTGAGCTCTCTGCTATTGCCCATATTTCTGTTCAACTACTGAGAGAGGAATGAGAGGGGGGCATATATTTTCCATCCAGGTATGCCCAGAAGCATTTCACAAAACCGACCGTACAGCTTCGAGGGCATAGGGCTCGTGTCAGCCACAACTGTGACGGGGCAGCCCCTTGGCTAGAACATGCAAGCTGTTTAATAGAGCAAGGCAAAATTTAACAGGAGTTGAGGAGAGGAAATGAAGACAAGTATTGTGCCCGCTCCAAAATACAAAGGGAACCTAGAGGCAGAAAGAAATGAAGCAATGTGGAATTTGGCCAGCAAGCAGGGGATAACATCCCTAGCTCTTGAGAAGAGTGTCTTTAACGAGCAGCCAAGACACAAGACGACCTATCCCCATGCAGATGCTTCCAGGACAATATTCACGCTGTGGTTCTCTTTCCCTGGGGTTCTCATGCAAGCAGTTTGGAAGCCACTGACAGTCCCTTTCCTGCCCTTAGTGGCTGTTGTATTGCTGACGGAGCGGTTGAGCATGGCCTTATCTGCCTGTCTGCCTATCCCTCTGTTTCATTGTGGAGAGCTTACAGCTGCCACATACCAGCAGCAAGGGGCCTCACGAAGTCAAGGCAATGGGACCAAAAGATTTCTCCCCTGCTTAAGGTTTGCAGCCAGCAATCCGCGCTGCATGTGAGCAGCACTTTTGCAGCCCCTGCCACTAAACAGAGTGAGTGCTGGGTCCTCATCAGAGCGGGTCTTTCCTCCTCTGTTGGTCAGAGATGTTTGGGACTTCTGAATGCTGTTAACCATTGCACTTCATGCTGTATGTGGGCCCGCTACGCAGTTGACTTGCCTTTGTCCTCTGCTGCTCAGACAACAAGGCGGGGAGAACAAGAGTCATTTATCCATGAGAGAAACTTTGCAAAAGCTAGCAGGTATATGTGGTAGAGGTGGCACAAGTAGGGAGTGGTTGCATGTGGGTTTCTTTACGATCAGTATGTGCTCCTGTTCATGCACATATATGCATGCATATTGTTTAATATAACCCTTCAATCTTGATCCTTCTCTGAGATTCTGCTGGTTAATCTAGTTACCCCAAAATGAGATGCCTTCAGCCTACACATTAAGCAGAAATCCAGGTATGAAGAAATGTAGGCAAACGTTTCTGCAGTGTCATCAATAAATGAATTATATGTGGTATCTACCCAACAACAACAACATGTTAAACATGGAAAGTCAAATGGGATGCCTTCCTGAGAAACAAACAACTGACCACATATTTGCTCTGCATCTCATAAATAAACATAGAGAAAGCACAATATTAGAGGAAGATATTTGTCTTGACTTTATACTCGGAGAAAGCTTTTGACTCAGTCTGACTCTCAGAGCTGAACTATACAAAATGGAATTGGCAAGGGGAAAAAATGACATAATCACATACATGTAACAATCCATTGAAAGTAGGACACACAAAAAAGAGAAGAAAACAGGCTTTGAAGGAGAAGGTAGACTAACACAGCGGTCAGCTTCAGGCCTGCTCTTTCTGTCATCTGTGCTAGCGATTTATCAGCCTCAGAGAAATGGTTCTCAAGTTGAATGAAGGATCTCAAACACCTGCTTAGATTCTCACAACATGCTGCAAGGCCATGTAGTGAGGAAGGAAGAACATCAATGATGAATGGCAGGATAAAGATGCTCTCTTGGAAAATACAGATGCAAAAAGAGACTTGGGGATTCCACTTGATTAATGGACTTCACAAGCTTTTTGTGCAGTGTAGGCAGTTAATGGTCTAATTCCATTTTTAGATATGCGAGAAGGGGAAAATGAAACAATGACTGAGAAATTATTTTTACTCTGTGCACAGCATGTGTCTATAGACCACAATGACATTATATCCAGGGTGGGTGCCTGCGAGTCAAAAAGCACTTAGAAACATTGGAAAGTCCGAAAAATGCTGCAGTGGCTGAAATGGAATCTTACAATATGAGGCTTTAAAGAAAACAATCTATTCATCTTAGTAAGATGTGATAGGAGCACCATGTGATAGTTACTTATCCATGAAAATGGGATGGGTGTGCAGTTTTGTAGACAAAGGCATAACGAGTTCTGATGTCTTGAAGTTGAAGTTAGACAAATTCAACCTTGAAAGAAGCAATTTCCTGGCAGCAAGGATAATTAAACATTGGAATAAATTAGTAGGTGAAGTAAGGCACTTGCCATTACTTGGGAGTCTTTAAGACAAGATGTGTTGTCTTTCAAACTCACTTTGATCCAGCTGCTAGGAAAAAAAAAACTTTTGCCTTGTGTGCAAGGCAAATTAAAAGGTCAAAGGTCAGATTAATGGGTTACAGTGGCTCCTTCTGTCTAGAAGTTTGACTATATGGGAGGGAAAGTGGTTCTTACTAACTACGAAGCAAGAGTGAGATGACACTTGTTGAGAATGCCATGTATCCCGGCTCAGGATAGCAGGGGTTTACCTCTTCTTTTCACCAGTGTAACTAACAGTGCGTAGCAGTGGTGAAGTAGATGCTGGATCTGGGTGTTACAGTAAGGGCAATAGGGAGCTCCAAACTGGACAGTCAGAAGGAAAATATTTCCAAGGACATAATGAAAATTATCAAGTCACTGCTGTAACTTCTCAGCACTGTAATTCGGGTCCCAATTGGTGATCCTCAACTAGGACAAGAAATAGGAAGCCCAGAGCAAACCGGGACTGCGGCTTCTGCGAAATCAGTGGCCTTGTGCATACAGTGAACTTTGCATCCATCCGTACTTATCAGGATCACCGCTGCAAGGTTTAAGAGGCACAACGGAATATATTTCAGGACTAGAGTTTGATGAAGGATCAGCAGTTTAACCAGCATGACGGAAGCTGACCAGTAAGGGTGAGAGATTTTGTCACCTATTTTCTGAATCTGACGTAAGAGACATGCCTTGGTTTAAAGAAATTATGTTTTCCAGTGAAGAAAAAATGTGTTTGACTGCTGGCCGAAGGAAGAGGTAGAGCAGAATGATCGGAAACAGGCAGCAAGAACAAACAGGCACACGAGGGTATTGTAAACACAGATGAAGACAGTCTTGTTTTGTTTAGGCAGCCCGTTCTCAGTCATGCTTGTGGATTCACCCTCACTTGCCTTTTGGCAGCTCATAGAACTTCCGAGTGGACAGAACTGGGTGTCCCCCAAGCCCCTCTCAGGTGCAGCTCTGCAAAGAGATCTTACTGCGTGCAGGAGCTCAGGTAAACGTGCTTGGAAGGTGAAAGTTCTGATCCATTTTAGGAGGGTCTTGTTGCATTCCTATCAGGCAACACCCTCTCTTCTGTAAAGCATTACAGGAAGAATAACAAAGTCCAACCTAAAATCCAGTCTGATAACCATGCTTGGCTATGAACGCAGTGCACACTTCCTGCTAGCGGGAGCAAACAACCTCGCCCAAGCCAAGGCATGCTCAAGACGGAGGTGAGCCGGAGACGCCAGAATAAAGCCTAAACCAGCCATTTTGTGGGAGCGCAACAGCCCAAACCTGTGCGTAGGCTCCAGAGATTCCCCACACAGAGAAACTCGTAATACGGCTCTGGCTTCACCGAACAGCCAAAAATCAGGTAGCCTGAAGGGAGCCTGGGCAGAAAACAGCCAAATGCACACAAGGAGAGCACCAATTTTGCAGTTAACACGGCAAGGCGATTGAAAGAGCAGATAACTGTTCAAGTTACTAGACAGCAGGCCAGCGCCTCAGTTCTTTGCTTTTACAAACAAACAGGAAATTAAATCCCCGGGCAAACAAAAATCTCTGTGAGCAGGCCGGGGAGAAAGAGGGCAAGCGGTGGCATGAATGCCGTGCGGCAGCAGCCCCTCACTGAGTCAAGGGGGAATGCGGGCAGGGGAAAACAAACCCAGCCCCGAAACACGGCAGGGCTGCTGCCTGTGGGGTGGCTGCCTGGCATGGGTGGGGAGGAGCAGCCCACTCGGGACAGAGGGTGTCCATGCTCCCCTGGCCGGGCACTGCCTCTGCCCTCCATCTCCTGACCCAGGCCGTGAGGCCGGTGGGACGGCTCCGGGGAGCAGGCAGGAGCCCACCGCAGGCCCACCGCTGGCGTGTGTGCCCGTGGGGAGGGGGAGGGCAGAGCACACGAGTGGGCCCACCGGGCTGCGGTTTTTGAGACTGGACGTGTATGGATGGGGACACGAGTGGACCCTGCAGTTAGGGTGTAAGGGAGGCTCCGTGCTTGGGGGGGGGTGTGTGCGCGGACCCGCAGGGTTTGTGTGAGGGGACAGGGGTAGGAATGACTCCCCCGCCCCCCTCCGTGTTGAGGCACAGGCCGGAGGGGGACCCCACGCTGGGGGCGTGCCTCTGAGGTAAGCGGGCACGAGCCAACCCCCACGCTGGAGGTACACGCGTGTGCGAAGGGAGCGGACCCCACTCCCCAGCTCCGGGGGCGAAGAAGCCCCACAGACGGGGGAGGGGCGGCCCTGAGCGCCCGCGGGGCCCAACGGTCGTTCCCCAGGGGCCAGCAGCTGCCGGGACATTCCCGCTGCCCCCACCCCGACCCCCCCCGGGGAGGGCGGCTCTCCCCCCCGCCGGGGCACCGGAGCTTTCCCGGGCCACGTGTGCGAAGCGGCCCCAGGGGGCCGGGAGCGGCGGGAGGAGCACCGCCCCTCCCCGCAACCCTGTTCGGCGAGGGGCTCCCCGCCCCGCAGCGGGCAGGCCGGCGGCGCTTTGCCCTCCTCTCCGTTAAAGGGGGTGGGGGCCGGGCTAGGCCGGAC
>WHYT01017248.1:97684-124486 GCA_009806455.1 Tetrax tetrax
GTTTTTTTGTTTAAGTGCTCTGAGGCTTGAAGAGAGCAGGCACTCAGTAGATCTTGAGGGAAAACTATTGATGATGGGTTTCCCAGAGATGGCCTTTTTCTTGCTACCATTTAGACCTGTATGACACTCGCTGTCCGCTATGATGAAAGTCAGTTGCAGCATGCCAGATCCCTGGGAGCCTTGTGTATACATGAATAGAGTTGTTTCCTACAACTTGTATCTGAAATTCTTTGTTGGGTTTTGTTGTGTTTGTTGTTTTTTTTTTTTTCTCAGAAGCTACAATGATTAGTCATTTGAATCAAGGTTTAATTCAAGCTCTGCAACAAAAAGCTTTTGGTAATTAGTGTAAGTTATTGTGATCATGAGCTTCAAGGAAAAGCATGCTTTAATCTTTCCCTGCATGCGCAGCTCAAGTGAAGGCATTAGAAAATGAGAGTGCCTCAAGGTTTAGGGCAGGGAGACAATGTCAGGATGATTGCCCACAGAGGTGTGTTAGAGAGGAATCTGCTTCCTTTTCCCTTGCTGGTGCTTGCTCACCAGCCGGTGAGCTCAGGGCTGCTGCTGGAAGAAGGCAGGTTCAGATCTTCACTGGTGCTTGGAGAAGGAGCCAGCAGCTAGGCCTGCCTATCTCTGTTGTAGCTTTAGAGGTGGTTAAAAAGGCTCCCAGAGGGGAAATACCGACAAGCCTGTCCTGGTCTTAGCAGCTGCAGGGTGCGAAGGCAGTCGGAGCACGTAGTGAGTGTTGGAACTGAGTTGGCGAAGCACTGGAGGGCAGGTGGTGTTGCTGAGGCGGAAGTGCTTTCCCTGTGGTTTTGCCATGCTGATGTATTTTCTTAGTGTGTAGGCTCTGGGAAGATGTGGGAATCAAAGGGGAAGCAGTGTAGCAAGTGTTTTTTCCTTTACATCCTATGGGTTGGTAAACGATCGCTTAGTCACCTTTTCTGGTTACCTTGTGTTTTTGTATGTTTCTGTCCAGGGCTGCTTTTTTAGGGAGTCTGGGTGCTTTTTCTGAAATTCTTCGACCTTGTTCTCCAGGTTTCGCGATTGCTACATTTCAACATAGCAACAGCTTGCTCTCTTTAGGTAGCCTCTGTTGTGTTTGGCTCCAATCCCTGAACTGAGGTATAAACCTGCCTGAACAAGATTTGAAGCAAGCAGTAGGGGTCATTTAAAAATGCAACCACATGCTTGATTAGAGGGGGATGTACTTAAGAAATAATATATATCCACCTGTATTGCTATATAAACAAACATTCAGGGACATTTGAGATTTCAGCTTTCACTGAAATACTTTACTAATACATTTATGGGCTGATTTGGTGTTGTGTGATTGTTTCGTCATGTTCGGTTTTTTTTTTCTTCCTCAGACTCCATAATCCTTGTCAAACGCTTACCTGCAAAACAGACCCGTGTATTTTCTTAGTAGGGAAATGGTTACATATCTCAATAAGATACTTTTGAAAAGTGAACATGTCAATTGTCTGGTTTTAGATGCTTTTCACTGATATTTGTGTGTGAAGTTCTGTGTTTTAGAAGGAAGGGAAATGAACACACTATCTGAAAGTGTGAATTCTTTCTGATTATGTATAGGAGTCAGTCACTTGAAGTTGGAAAGAACTTGAGGAAAACATTACTAATATGACCTGGGTCTAAGTAGATGTAGTGTCTGTGTCTGTCAAGGTCTCTGGTATTTTAGAAAGAAATATATCAGAGTGTAAAGTAAGAATCTATATCAGAATGCAATGAAAAAAAAAAAAATTATTATTTTACTTTTTACCTTTAACTGGAGATGTTGCAGTTTCCTCCCAGGCCCCTTCTAGATGTACCGCTTTCTTAGACAATCTGCAGTAGTAAGTGATAAAGTCTATTTTCTGGAGACCTGTAAGGTAAAATTGTCTAGGGGATACCAATATTTCAATTTGTGTCCAAGAATAATAAGCAGTTACCTGCAGGACTCTAGTTTCTAACCTGAACAAGATACCTCCAAACTGGATCGTACAAGACAGGGAGACACTGTAACATGAGCAGTTTTTGTCTGGATTTTTAATATCTCCTGTCCCACAGAAGGAATAAGATACTTAGTTCTCCAAGTGTCTTTTTTTTTTTTTTTTTTTTTTTTTGGGCAGTTGATTCTTTAGAAAACCTCAAATCGAAGCTTTCTTTCAAGGCTTGAATGCCTGCTGAGAAATGCTTTAAAAATAATGAGATAAACTTTTAATACACCTTATGCATTAGGCTTTGCAGAGGACAAAGGTGCATAGTCAGTTTCCGACCAAACTAATTTTGGGATCGGATGATCTAAAAAATAGCTGCTCAGATACCAAAAGCCTTGGATAATAGTGTTCCAGATCACCAGCATATCTAAAATAAGATAAGAAGCAAGACAGAAATTATGGAACTTTAAAAAGTTTCGGTCTTCGGAGTTTCATATCAGAAACTGGCTTATTCATTTACATGTAAGCTTTCATAATTGTGAAGCATAACTGATTTCTTCTAACTGAAGTCTGAGACAGAGAAAAAGATGGTAATTCTATTTTTTTTTTTCTTTTCCTCTGGAGTTGGAAGAGGTTTCACAGCTGGTTTTCCAGTGGAAATCATTCTTAACTATGACATTCTGACTAATTTTAAAGTGAGCTAGCTCGAAGGTAGAACCATTGTTGCTAAATGCCTTTGGATCTTGTAAAATTTTAAAGTGGTATGGTAATGCTGTGTAATTGCTGTGGGGACTGCTTGACACTTGTGGTAGTGTTGTAGTTAGTGTTCCTTTTCATTACACTAGATGAGGCAAGTTGCAGGGAAAGCCTTATATGACAGGGTCTGAAGAAGCAGCCTGGAGAACAATGTCTTTTGTATGCAGCGATGGCAAAATACTGCTGCAGAAATATGAAGAATTGCTGAAGCAAGCTGAAGTATTTCACTAGTGATAATCTCTGTGGCCAGATGGAATTTGCATGGATGCCCTAAAGAATCTGAACTGTTAGCTGAGCTATGGGAAGAATAGGCAAGTAAGACACCAAGTCCTGGACAAAATTTCCTCTAAAAAAGGATATGAGGATGGTTTTTGGAATTAATTGACTTGTGAACTTCAGGAATGAGATCTAGTTAAAGACTGGAGCGCCCAGGCAAGCTGTCACAGCTGCTGATGGGCAGGGCTGCCAGCAATGCCTGCAGTATATCTGCTTGATACTTTGTGTTATAAGGGTCATCTATTAAATCGCTTTATTATTCTGCAAGACTTCAGGCATTTATGTTGAAATTTTCTGGGGTGTGTGTCTACCATAGGTTGACTTTTTTTTTTTTTTTTTTTTCCTAGGAGATACACCTTTCAAACTTTGCAAAAAAACTTCCCGTGTTTCCAACTGTTATATTTGGGGAAGGGAGTGAGGAGGAGAAAGGGAGAATAAGCCTTTTATTTATTTATTTAATTCCAAGTTTATTTATTTTAAGTTTATTTTAAATTTTTTGCGTATTTTCTGGTCAATTCTAGCTCCCCACTCTTGAACAAATAATCTCAGTTTAGCAACTGAAGTTCTAGCACCTCTGTGCCTTAGAGGAAGAGCTGGGAGTTTGGCTGGAGAGTTAACTTTGCATCAAGAATGTGGTTTTTGCTGTTCTTATGAAAAATGTCCAAATTTGGCCACATTCTAGGACTTGGAAAAGCATCAGTTTGTAGGGAATTAGTCTCCAGTCTCTAGAGAAAGCACTCTGTCATTGCTTTTAAGGTGTCAAAGTATTACAGCTGAAATTGGGGGTGGAGAAGTGGAAGCCTACTTTTTATTCCTGTTTCAGACTTCCATAAATGTGTTGTGAAATACTTTTTTTTTTTTATTTTTTTTTTTTTTTTTTTTTTTTTTCTTCTTCTTCTTCTTTCTTTCTCTCTGCCCTATCTGCCAAATTAGCCAGTGCTGGAGCAACATGCTGATCTGTGGATTGCTGATCACATCTGCTGTGAGAGTCTGCTGTTTGTAGCACACAGAGAATATATATCATCTTTTTTATATGTGGCTTTAAAAAAAAAAATTAATGTAAACTTTATGTGCGGTTTTTAACTTTTGTTCTTTGGCATCAGTTCTCTTGGGCTTTTTCCCAGGTATCCTCATTGTCCTTTACTTCATGCTGGCTGTAAAACAACTCTGGCTGCTATAGTTGCTCTCAAAAAGAAAAAAAAAAAGTAAAGAACTTATGCCACTCTCTCTGTTTAACAGGCTTGATTAGTCTGGGCTTGCCTTTCTGCCGACTTTCTTAAAGATGTGGTTTAGCTGTGTTGCTTAGTACTTGCTTCATGACTGCGATTTGCATGCTTTCATGTTTTTTGAGTCACACTTTCTTCTTGCCATATCAGTGGCCATTAAAGAGTTTGGTGGAACCATCACTGGGGATCATGTTGGCTAGCAAGAGTGCGGTTTTGACAAAAGCTAGCGCTGCTTAGGTTTGTCAGTCTCAAAAAGAATAATTGCCGGTGTAAAGGACTTTGTTTGCGTGCGTGTTCTGTTGTTAGCTCCAACTGCAGAGCTGTAGCATCGTGTTTCGGTTGGTCTTTGATGCAATGTGGCTGTGGGGAATCTTTGAACAGGCTGTAATGGCATTGTTCTCCTACACACATTAAAATGATAGTTGCAAGAGAGGCATCCACAGGGACCTCTGCCAGCTTCTTATTGATGTGTTCAGTTTCATCTATTGACACACTACCCTTCATTATTACACAGTGAATCCTGTGGCAGTGGAATTTGCTATTAAATATGCCCTGCAAAAGAGAGTTGGCAGAAGCTGCTTTAAAAGCAGCGTGACCCCTGCGTTTGCGAAGAATAGCTTCTAAATACAAAACAGATGCTGAACCAATAGAGAACGCTTCCTAAATTTTCAGAGTACCAAACATAATCATTTTGAGAAAAATTCAGAATTCACATAACTTGTGAATAATCATTTAAGTTCAATACCCTTTTGTCCAGAAATGTGTGTTTAATCAGTACGTATGTTACAGCAAGTAACACTGAGGTGAAAATAGGCAATTATTTGTTGATAGAAACAGTTAGAATGAGCAGTGAGATGTTAGTCTGTCTGTGCTCTAATAGTCTTCTGAGTGCTAGAGAGTGGGAGAGGTGATGCATCTTCTTTTGCAGTTGCCACAAACCATTTTGTGCTTTCAGAGCACGACCCGTAATATTTACCCAGATGTTACAACCTCCACCATATCCCAAAAGAAGCATTACGTTCTTTAGAAGCCCAATGTGTATTGGGAGGTGGTGTCAGTGGATGGAATTTTTGTCTATGTATGTAGTGTGCTTATTCATACTCAGTTCACATGGAGATTTAAATTAATGCAGAGTAATAAGTCTATTGCATCAACCTTGTTTCCCTTTGATCTCGGGGTTTGGTTCTAGACAAGGCGTGCTGTACCTTTTGGCTTAGAGAGCTTAAGTGCTTGGCGAAGGCTTCATCAGTGAGAAAACGAAGAGCATGACAACTTATCAGAGATAAAATCAGTCTGTGATTGTCTGGAGGTGGGAGGTAGCAAGGTAAGCCTGCATCTCATGTCTCTCACAAAGCAGGGTTGAATGGACGCTAAAGCTATTGACTAAGCCCTGGTTGCTGGCAACTGTATTGATAGGCACCTGTCAATAGCTGCAAAGCCGCTGATGCCCCTAGGTGTGGATTTATTTATTAAAAAAAAAAAGTTGAGAAAATAGCATATATAGCCAGGAGTCAATGGGCACAGAAGTGTGGCTGCTGCTGAAAATTAGAGGTGAGGGAAGGATGGTGAGGAGAGAATATTGGAGCAGGACGTGCTTCCCAGAGAGAAAGGGAAGTAAGGGAACAGCTTGTTTAAAATGGAAGAATGAGTTAAAGGTGTGTCTGCATGAGATGGTGGTCTTTGTGCAGTTATCACCAAAAACCAACCTTGATTAAAAACCACAAGTTTCTCTTATTTTTCTCTTGAAATACTCTAGTTTTCTAAGCAAAGTTTTCCACTCACCTCTGGCAGGTAAATGGACTAATTAATTGTAGACTCCTGCAGAGTTTAAAACAAGGACTGAAGTGTGATGCATGTGGCTGCGCAGTATGCTGTGGCCCCTGAATTGATGCTGGTGTCTCCTTTTTGAGTCTGAAAAGGAGGGGTGAGGAGAAGGCCGCAGTACTGTGAATAGAGTTACTGGGTGGGGATGTCCTTCCAAAATAGCTGGAGAATGGGACTTCAGATGGTACCCTTGTTCCTGCTGATGACCAGAGGGTACAGGGAATGTGCCTGTTCCAGACTTTGCCTGGTAAACCTGTGAGGATTGATGGAGATAGGCCAAAGCTATTTAAGAAGAAGCTGTTAAAGGTGATTTAAAGTATTTCTCACTGACCCTCCTTTTGGTGTGAGCAATCTGCTTTTGGTTTGTGTGTATATAGAGAGAAAAGCTGTAGAGAGACACTTAGCCCTTTGTGCATCTTGGCAAAGGCCAGTAACCTACACATGGATGCAGGGCAGATGCACTGGGCACTTCTGTACCCAGGCTTGTAAGGTGGGTCCTTTCCTTGCTTTAATAATTCCTGTCCAGAATGAGAAACTAGTTCCCTTACAGTGCTTTAGTGGAACATGCATATGCCATCAAAGTAATGTGCTGGCTTCTTTCTTCTGTATTTTCTTCTTTTGTTGCACTTCTGGTATTGAGTGAGAACTTGCTTTCCGTATGTGGGTTTGGCCAAAGTCCAGCGTGAGTACTGTTGTCAGATGAGTGACAGTCTGGAGTAAGCAGTAATCCTCTAGTGTCAGGGTTGCCTTATTGCTGTAGGAAGTTGCTTAGAGTCCAAAGTGGGACTTTGGTCAAATGACTGATAAGTACACAGATGTTTTTTGGAAAGCCCTGCAACTGAGGTTTCCACCTCGGAGGAGGCTGCTAACATGAAACATCCTGTGACTGCCACTTGCGCTGAAACAATGTGTTCAGAGAGGCTGTTTGCTGAGGAGATGATCAGTCACAGAGCTACAGGGTGAGCCTTGAAGAAGAGCAGGCTGTGCATGGACGTGTGAAGATGTTTGGGGGTTTTGGCAGGAAGGAGATGAGCACAAGCTGCAGATTCTGTGAATGGCATGGTGATGAAGAACACTTACTTCATGCTGATGATTCTTTTCATCTTGGCCTGGGGGCATAAGGTCTTTTTTGACCTTGGGCACACAAGCAGAGGGGGTGGGTAAAAAGAAAACAAAAATAGCACCTGGGGTCCAATGATGTGAGGAGAGGGGGCTATGGGCTCATAGAAGATCTAGCTAGACATCCTTAGGACCTGTGTGCATTAAACATACTGAAGGCCTGTTGAGAAGACTGATTGTAGATTAGGTATTCTTTCCCCATACCTCCTTGCTCAGATGTCAAAACTCTCAAGTTGGCAGGGTTAATGTGAGAGACAACTTTGGGCCTGAAGCCTTGTGCTGATCGTCGGAGGACAAAGACACCTGGTATAAGGGCCCACATTGTGAATTGGTGGTGAAGGACAGCTAATCTCAGGGAGTTTGGTAACGTGAAGCTTGGAGTGTGTGGGTATGAATCCGGCCTTGTGGCTACCTTTTGCTGAGCCTGTGTAAAATGAATTACTGGTTCTGCTTCAGTTGAGTGAACATACGTCTGCTGGCCTGAGCAAAATAGCAGCAGGTATCGGGTGGGGTTCTAGTCAACAAGGTTGCTCCCTGAACAAGGCTGAGTGAGCTCGCTACCCAGTTTCTGATACAAAACAGCCAGATGCGTGTTGGCTGTGGCTGACACGTGCACATGGAGGCTGTCCGGGGGACAGCCTGTTTGCCCTGTTCTTGCCTGTTTTGTTTGCATGAGTGAGTGAAGAACTTTGGCCTTCAAAGTTATTTGAGTGCTTCTCATTACTACTTAACATTACTGCTTCTTTCTGCACCTTCCCATCAATTGTTTTTACACGCATTATAAATTTGAAAGGCTCATGAATGATGATTGCTTTCAGTACATACAGGCAAGGAGATTTTTAACATGTGGTAATTTGTGCCCTATCTTTAAGACCTCCATGTAGTCCTGGATGTATGCCACCAGATTATGACAGGAAATATCTTGCTGATTGTTCCTGTCTTTTTAGCAAGACCCCTAAATTCCTCACAGGCAATTGCATGTACCCACTGTCCTGTCATTTGATAGAAAACTTGCTCCTGAGTGTTACATTTACTGTTTAAAACAAATCTCTATTACTTCCTCAGAGGCAGTAGTGTGTATGGGTAAGTCATGCTGGGTTTGGACACTTACTCTCTAAAGATGTGTGAAATGGAGCAAGTATGGCTGCCTATGTTCTTGCTCTGCTGTGACATTTTTTGGAGATGGCAGGTTCATACATAGAGTGTAGCTTGGATGGTTGGTGGGAGCTCGTGGGGATCTGTGGCTCTGCTTCAGTAGCCTCCACTGCAGGAGCCTGAGACTGTCCTAGCTAGCCTGCCTGTACTGAGGTGGTTCTCTTTTCTTGAGAAAGATGGCATGCGTGCTTTGTATCGAAATAGATAAAGGGCAGTGAATCCCTGCTGGGAAAGTTGAATAGCACTCATTTAGACAGAATTCTGCTTATCTGCTGGTATGTATTGTTGGCATTTTTAGAAGAGTGGAATCTCTCTTACTGTCTTTCAGAACATCTGTTTCTGTGCATGAAGTCATCTTTCTCCTGCCTTTTTTTCCTCCATTTGAATCCATTTCTACCTAAAAAGTCTTATCTGCAGCATTAGAAGTATGAATGCCAGCAAGGATTGTGTCAGGTCATCTTGAGTGTTTTGTTCTGTGGGCAAGTCACTATGAGTAGAAGTACTGAAGTGTATACTTCTATTAGGGCAGAACTGTGAGAGGCTGGGGGACTTGAGCTGAGTTCAAGCTCGTTGATGCAGGATGATAGCAAAGGTGTAACAGTGCATGTGAAATTTTAGAGATTCCTCACTGCATCTGTCCAAGAAGGACCTGTATGTCATCTATTCTGACAGCTGGTCTAATGAAAGATACTTAAAGAATATTGCCTTTGACTACTGTAGTTATGTAAATACTACTACTAGATTATAGTTATTCTGTGACTTGAAGTTATAATTCTGATGATTTTTGCCAAATGTGTGCTGAATTCTGTGGTGTGTGGAAGCTCCTGTTACCAATCCCGAGTAATAATCAAACTGGAGTTTAAAACCAAGTGAGCTCTTGTGGTGGTTTGACCCTGGCTGGATGCCAGGTGCCCACCAAAGCTTCTTTATCACTCCCCCTCCTCAGCTGGATGGGGGACAGAAAGTAGAATGAAAGGCTTGTGGGTCATGATAAGGACAGGGAGAGATCACTCGCCAATTACTGTCATGGGCAAAACAGACTCTACTTGGGGAAATTAGTTTAGTTTATTACCAATCAAATCAGAGCAGGATAACGATAAATAAAATCAAGTCTTAGAACACCTTCCCCTCTCCCCTCCCTTCTTCCCAGGCTTAACTTTACTCCTAATTTCTCAATCTCCCCCTTCAAGCAGTGCAGGGAGACAGAGAATGGGGGTTGTGGTCAGTTCATCACATATTGTTTTTGCTAACCTTTCCTCCTCAGGGGGAGGACTCCTTACACTCTTCCTCTGCTCCAGCGTGGGTCCTTTCCATGGACTGCAGTCCCTCAGGAACAGACTGCTCTGTCATGAATCCTCCATGGGGTCACAAGCCCTGCCAGCAAGCCTGCTCTAGTGTGGGCTCCTCACTCCACGGGTCCACAGGTCCCGCCAGAAGCCTGCTCCAGTGTGGGCTTCCCATGGAGTCTCAGTTTGCTTTGGGCACATCCACCTGTCCTGGTGTGGGGTCCTCCCCGGGCTGCAGGTGGATCTCTGCTCCTCTATGGACCTCCATGGGCTGCAGGGGGACAACCTGCTTCACCATGGTCTTCACCACAGGCTGCAGGGGAATCTTGGCCAGGAGCTGCATTACTCCTCCCCCTCCTTCTTCACTGACCTTGATGTCTGCACAGCTGTTTCTCTCACATATTTTCACTCCTCTCTCTGGCTACTGTTGCACAGCAGTTTTTTTCCCTTCTTAAATACATTATCACAGAGGTGCCACCACTGTTCCTCATGGGCTCAACCTTGGCCAGCAGCAGGTCCGTCTTGGAGCCAGTTGACTCTATCAGACATGGGGGCTTCTAGCAGCTTCTCACAGAAGCCACCCCGTAGCCCCCCTGCTACCAAAACCTTGCCATGCAAACCCAATACAACTCTAAAAATAAAATAGTTGGCAGAACATTCTTTGAATTTATGGTGATAGTAATATAGACATTCCACTGTCCATTTCTGGATCCTCCCCTCCCTTAGCATCATCTAACTCAGATTGTTGTACAAGTTGTTTTTTATGTTAAGATAGAAACTAATTGAAATGAGTTAGTGTTTTCTTTCCCTGTCCTTTGACATTTCTGGCATTTAAGGAGGAAATAGGGACAAACATTTAACTGAGTGACATCCAGACTTAGCAGGAGCTTGTGAAGTTAGGCTCAGGAAGTCTGTCCCTTTTTCTTCCCTTTCACAGACAGAAATTAAGAAGCCTCATCTTAAACTTTTCCTGCAGGATGTTTCTTGTAACTTCAGTACTGTCTCATGTTCTTACTCTGACTTTGATGTCTGCAATTCATCATTCCACAGAATTCCCCATTCAGCATTTCCACAAAAATATATAAATGCTGGAACAGTCCACAATAGTGATGCTAAATTTATTGCTAGCTTCCAGTGTTGATGTTCATGGACGTCAACAGCTTTTACCTCTGCTGTTGTTTCAGACTCTCTGCAGATAACTTAGTCTTGGCTTACAATACATCTGTTTGGGTGGGTTTCAGTCAAAGTTTGGGCTGAACAGGGTATAAATATGTATCCTTCCTGTAGAAAATAGGGTTCTGATTATAATCTCAGTTGAGCTCTGCTGCTTAACAGATGATCATTTTTGGTGATAACCAGTTGACTGACCATGCCTGTGGCTCTTCCCCAGTAGTAGCTATGTACATACCCTTTCTTAAAGTGCTTATCAGCTAAGGATAAGAAGTGGTTTTGATGACTTACAGCACCATGCCCGAGAGCTTTCTTTTCCCAGAGATTTTATAATCTGCATAATGTGATATGAGTACAGCTTTATTAGAATTGTAAACTCCCATAATGATTAGAAGGGAAGAACACGTCTGCTAGATGCATTAATGAAGATGATTCTTTTCATCAGTAGAGAGACTTTTTTCGATAGAATCTGAGAATTCTGGGATGTCTCACTGATTGTGCTGAGCAACTGTAGTTGATGGACACGTATTGGATTTCATGCACTGATGGAAGTACAGTAGAGTGAACTGGGCAGGGAAAAATACAAATACCTTAAACAAAACTGGGAAGATAATTACTCAAATGCTAAACAGATTTTTTTTTTTTAGTTATTTTATTATACCATTTCTCTTTGGCAAAGAGGATCTCCTTTTATGATAAAGGCAGAGAGTGCTCTTTTTTTTTTTTTTTTTTTTTTTTTTTTTTTTTTTTTTTTTTGCTAATGCTTGTGAGGTCAGACTTTCAGTTCAGTTTCTCGCAGCCTGAGTTCAAGGCTTAAGTTACAAATGAACATCTCTTGGGTACACATTGGTGTGCTACAAATGTATTTCACACTTCTGTTTTCTTCCTGTTTTTTTATGTGTGAGTCCATGTTTTGTGTTTGCATTCTGAATGATGTGGCAGTTCATATTGTCTCTGGTGCTAAGGCTGGGTGAACAGATCTCCTTGACTTGACATGGCTTCCAGGATCCGATGAAGGGATCAGGGCTTACTCTGCATATTGAGCAGCAATGTTTCATGCTCTGGCTTTCTGGGCCCAATCAGAAGTACTTCTGGGGAATATTAGCTCTCCTTGAGTGAGTACATCTCCTTGGTTACTCAAGGGCTGTTTGCCCTCGAAGAAAGGGGGTAGTTCAGGGAGACATCTCTTGGCTACAAATCTCAAGGGTGCTTGAAAGGTACTAAGAACCTTCTCTCACAGTTCAAAAGTGTGGACTGCTAATTCTAGTGTCTGTGGCCAAATCCGTCTACAGCTTTCCAGGTGAATTCTACACCCTTGATTTTCTAAATTGGTGGTGTACTTTCCACTTCTGTTCTTGTGCTGCTCTGTATTGTATGCTGTTAGCTGCTGGATTTGCAGCAGGCATTTATTTTCAGTTGATGTTAAAATTGTTTTTTTTTTGTGTTAATACAGTTGCTGGTAGAGACTTCTGAGACTTGGTCTGCAGTGCACGATTGCTTTTGCAGTGGGTATTTGGAACTTGCAATGTTGTCTTTAATTTTTATGCTACATAAGTGTACCAGTTCAGGATCCAGAAAATGGCTGGCATGCTCTCTGTTGGGATGAAGTTTGGCTGTAGAGTCTTTTGTTTTGTTGAACGATGTACTATGGGGCATAACTGTTCTTCCCAACATAGCAAATGTGAGGATGCCTTGGGTGAATGCAGTCTGATGTCTGTTTCAATGTAAGCTGATTATAAGTGTTGGTTACTGAATAATTTCAGGATATCCAAGTTCCACCCAAATATTAACAGCTACTTATTTTGTACTTAGGTTGTCTTATTAAATAGTGTAACCTAGAACAGCTCTGCAAGGAGACTGGAGCAGAAAAGAAACAATTAAGCATTTTGCCTCTGGGCACCTTTCAAAAACTGTAAAACTGTATTCTTCTCTTCCTGATATTTTAATGTCATGTTGCTTCTCTTCTCTCCTTTCTCTTGTTTCATGCTTGAAAAGATTCCTTCTCTTCTGGTTTTTAAAAGTTACTTGAAAATTCTGTGTTTGTTCTTTCTTTGTTTTTTTTGGTCTCCCTTCTTGCTCCTGGGCACGGCCTAGTCACCGGCCTGGGTGCCGCTGAGGAGCAGCAGTGGTAAAAGGGTGCTTCCTCCAAGCTCCTGCCTCATAAAGCTGTAGAGAGAAGGTTGACACCAGAGGTCCATTTAGGCTTGTGTAAGAAATGGAAGTGGCTGAGAGTGGATGCCTAGGGAAGAGTGAGCACACCCTGTTACTGTCCTAGTGTATCATCTCATGATCATCTGTAGCTTGGAGACGTCCTAAGTTAGAGGTGATATCCTTATGTTTAACCTTGAATATTTCCTCCAAGAGCTTGCTGGCTCATGGGTGTTGCATTTGACTACCTCTGAGGTTTGGTTTTCTGAAATGTTCTGGGTGATGGTGTGTATTAACTGAACTTTGACTGTGTTAACTTTCCCTTTCTCTTTTATCACCTGTGGTGTTGACCTTCCTGTACACAGTGTGCCAATGACAGCACCAAAGTAAATACTTTTGGGATACCTTTCTTAAAATGTTTCCTGTTACTCCCAACTTTAAGATATGTATAAAGGCATGCTTATCTGAAAATTAGTAGCTAATGGCTGAATGCCAAACTTCATTAAGACTCCAAGCAGTAATATGTTGTGATGCAGTCTTTTGTTACATGGCTACATTTGGATTTTCTCAAATGTCTAATGGCATAAAATTGTCCCCAAGCTCTTCAATGTGTGTGACATTCTGTAGTGGTATGTGTTACTATGTACACCAGGGAGGCTATTCAGTATTGGTTGTAGAGGTAAGAGTAGATACTACTGCAAGTGCTACGAGTTAATCAAACATGTAACAGTGAAAACTTGCTGATACGTAGTGTAAAGTGAGAAAAGACTTTCAATTTGTGATAGGGAACATGAGAAGACTGCTGGAATTCTTCAGCCAGGTGCTGAATTGACGAGCCTTGCTATTCTGCTGCTGGAGATAAAATACCCACATTGAATACAGGGCAAGGGTTTTCAGAGGTGATGGAAGGCTTGAGGCTGTAAGCCTGAAACTTTACAAAGAGACTTGGTTCCCCAGAAGGTTAATACTCAGGGTTTTTTAAAAAATGGAACCTCTTTATTTCTTAAACTAGCTAACTTTGGTTACAAGTGTGGGCTGTTTCTTCTGCTTGCTGTAGAAGGCTCAAGTACAAAGGAGTTTTTCTCTCCAGGACTGAGGTAATTGGGAGTGGAGTTGTAACTGGTGTGTTTCTGGCCTGCGGTAGTTCAGCTCTGCAGGTTTCTGAATCCCTTGCATGTTGCCCACGTGCACATACCTGCCCACTTATTCCAGAAAGTCTCTTTTTGTCCAGTAAAATTAATCTTCTAGTACATTAAACACCAGCCGCATACAATACCATTTCCTTTCACATGTAAGAACAGCTTTTTAGAGGTATACTTCAGGGGCAGACAGCTAATTACACAGCTAATTTGCCTTTAAGCTCTCAGAGGCAGTGAATGCCAGCAAATTTTTGACTCTCGCATGCTTTTTTGATAATACGGGCTGTTGAATTTGTTCAGCAGGGATAAGAAACACTGCAAAGTGTGCATGGATTTCATATCCTAGCCATACATTTGTTCGTGGCTTAGCTCGCATTTGTAATTTGGGGAAGAGTTCCCATTTCCAAACTGAAGTTCAAGTTAAATGTGAAGAGCCCTTTAATCATCCTTTAGGAGCATACAGGCTGCATCTTCATTACAGTTTTAGTTGGGGTGAGGATTGAATTTCTGAGGTGAATCTCCTCACTGTCCCACTTTGTGCACATTGCTTTTTACTGGGAAGCAATCTGAGTGTGCAATTAGGATTCCTTTGGATATAACTGAACCAGAAGTTTCACTCTAGGAGTGTATCTGCTGTGTTTCAGATGCCCTTGGGTCTTTGGCCTGTGGCACTGAACCAGGTCCAGTGAAAACCCCCAGTACGTGCATAGTGTGATCCCTGGGGCCTCTGCCCCAAGAATCACCAACTGCACTCTACAGCCTTTTCTCCTTTTGGACTGTGGCAGGTGCTAAAGTAGACAGTTGTGCTAGTCTCAGATTCCTATGTGATGGGAGATAAGCCTTTTTGCTTTTTAAATATTAGTGAAATAAATAAGCAGGCTGTCTTTAGTTCCATCTACTGATCTAATACCTTATTCTCAATTGTCCAGAGTCTTAATGCAGCCAACCAGGTTGATTTGAGTGTTGTTTGTGAAGCTTTTTCCTGTGTTTCCAGAACTGTCCATTTTGGTACTTGTCTCCTTCAAATAATGAAGAGTGCTGTGGCTTGCTTGTTTTTAAAGCTAGCTGTTTTGCAGACCCATCTGGGGGTAATTTTATTTAACGGTCTGTGTGGAGGCTACACAGACCCTCTTAAAGACATTGACTGGAATCCATGTGTGACTTCTAGGTGTTGTTTTATGTCCCTGACCTCTCACGGTTTTCGTATCAGGACCTCTTTCCTCCTTTTGCCACCTCTGAACTGCTGACCCTCTCCTTTGCAAGAGGGCAACAATACTGTAATGAAAAATGTCTCTTCCTGAGACGAGTAATTTCATGTATCCACTTTTTAAATGCCAGAGACCAGACTAGCTGCCTTTTCTAGGGCAAGAGAGTTTCTCATCTTCAGTGCCATAGCAAATAATAAAAGCTCAGCAGCAACAAGTACTGTAAATACCTTGCAGTACTGTTCTCGATTACAGAATTAGTTATGTAAATCTTGTATTAAAGGAGGAAGAGCCCTGATGTCTCTTAAATCATACTCTGTGTGTGCACGCATGCGTACAATTCTTTCTTGTCTAGAAGAAAAATATTTGTGCTTCTAACATGCTGCTCCATGGAGATTAGCATACTAAACAGTATTGCTCTGCATGACCTGAAATTGGCTTTTGAGTGCTAATTGGATCTACGGGCTTTGAGAGAAGGGGTTGGAAAACATTGGTCTGTGGTTTTCCAGGTTGCAGATAGCAATATGGATATGGTGGTGGTGTAGGTGCCCAAATGAAGTCCTTGAAGGAGGCTCCTGAGCTATGGGGGCACCAGTTGACAGAGCAGAAGCTATCTGCTTTGCATTTGCTTATATCTTGTTTGCCTAGCTGTATGTATCTTCATTTTCATCTTTATGTAAAGAAATGGTGTGATACAGTGAAATGAGCACTAAGCCTGAAACCAGGAATGCCTGTGATCTATTTCTAACTGCTCCTGTTCTACTGCATGAGCTTGGTCTAGTTGGTTAATCTGTTGGTATGTCTTCTGCTGCAAAAGAGCTCCTAATACCTGTGCTGCTGCACTCACCTGCATGTGCTGACAAGGCACAGGCATTCATTTCCATGCTGTAACACCTGTTCTGTGTGCATCTGTTATTGGCATTTTTAATGTGGCCACTTGCTTGGAGATTATTTACGGTGAAGATGGGGCTATTAGATAATTAAATTACAGAGAAAAGGGATTACTCTGTAAATACCAAGGTCCGTCCTGCCACTAGCTCCTAATGGCTGCAAATCAGTTCTCAAGCATGGAGCCAAGGTGGGCCAGAGCCATTTGCTGCCTTGTTCAGCAGTTCCAGCAGCCTCGGTGCCCAGCCATTTCCTTCCATAATGTCTCACAGCAGCAGATGCAAGCAGAGCAAAGCCGCTGTTCGGGATCCCGACCAGAGTCTGAGAGCCGAATGTGTGTGCTGGGTTGTTTGGCGTTGTGGCTGCTGACTTCTGTAATCGGGCTTTGCTCTGTTGCTGTCTTTGCTGAAGTCTACGTGATGCCTTCGCTCATTCAGAGGAATGCTTGCTGGGCAACTAGTCTGTGTACTGCGATATGAAATGATCCCCAAAACCAATTTTTGAGGAAGTGGCAGTTAAGATTAATAATACTTGGATTATGAAAGCATATGGCTTTTTAATGGCATCTTTGGATCCCCTTTAGACTTGGCTTTAGACAGGATTTTGTCTGGTGTGGATGGGGTGTTGGTTTAAATTGCAGTGGATGAGTGCTACCAAAGTTAAGCAGGTAAAAAAAAAAAAAAAAAAAAAAAAAAAAAAAAACCAACAGCAACAAAAAACCTCCACAATCCACTGCAAAACCCCCTGCAAATCCAAACACTAAAAAAAAAAAGCTAACCAAAAAAAACCCACTAAAAACCAAAGCAAAACCACCACCCAAAAAACCAACACTGCACAAAAACCCATAAACAGCTTTGATGTGGGTTTTTTTTTGTTTGGTTGATTTTAGTCTAATTGTAATGAAAAGTAAAAGACTTTATATTGAATTCAGCACTTCTTACATTTGAAAGCATTTTGGGTATTTTTTGGATATTACCTAACATTAAAGATAACCTGTAAAAGAAATTATTACTTTGCATCAATAAAAATCAAGAGTTTCTGCTCTGGGAGGAAAGGGGGCTTGTAATAATGGGAATTATTTTTGGGAGATTCTCCTCTAGCAATACAAATTGCTTCCGAGGCAGAACAACAGAAAATCACCTGTCTTGCATGGCAGTCTAAATACCACTTCCAGAGTTCCTGGACTTTCTGGGCCAGATAAAACCAGGTTACCTAAACGGGCTGCTCTGGAAGTGTAGGGTAAAAATGGAGTTCTGTGAGACTATTTGGAGAAAAGTAAATGAAAGTTGTTAGCAGGGACAGGTGTTTCAGGTGAGACCTGGGAAGCAGCAGGATGTTGACTCTTGCATTTCACTGTTTGTTTTTTGTTTGTTGTTTTTTTTTTTTCTCTCTCCATCCCCTTTTACTCTCAGCTGCATTTTGGAAACTTATCAAAAGTGGTTCTTGAGATACAGCCTTTTATCTTCAACTGTTAGTCAGTGGTAGGGAAAGGAAGTAGAGATCAGATGTGATGGAGTTTGACATCCAGAGGAATCTAAAACATGATCTTTAGTATTATCTCTGCCTGTTAGATGTTTGTTCTGTTTGGATGAGCAGTGCCACAGTCCTCTGCCTGCCAAGGGCTACTCTGAAAAACTAGCTTCTGCCTTTGCACAGCTGGGAAAGGTTTATATGGCTTCTCCTTTCCCTTCTACATGCCATATGCCTTCCTCTACCTTCCAGTGGCATATTTCTCTCTATGACTGGGAAATGGTGGTACACAGTGGGATCTGTCAGCAGCTGGCAATAGTGTTTCAAACTTTAATTAGTATACTGCATAGGCAACCTAGTTTCTGCCTTACAAGCTTCCACTGTAGTTTACTGGTCTCTTGTATTGTAGCAGGAATAATCCACAGACACATGGCAAATTCCTGTGGCTCATTTTGGTGGAGAATTGAAAGGGGTTGTGTGCATGAGTGAAAGAGATGCCAGTCAGCTCGTCTTCAAAAGGGAGGAGCTGAAGAGGTGAACAGTGCTTCATTCTTGAGAACCCAAGAGAGGTAATTCTGCCTGTTGCAGTTGCCTTAGCAGAGAGACATGGCAGAGGAATGAGGCTTTCCTTCTTGAGAGACAGTTCAGTGAAGTTTTTCCAAAATAGGACTTTTGGGGCAGTGATCAGACTATCTGCTGACTATCTACAGTAATGTAGCATCTTTTTATATGGTGAAGTATTGTTCTCTTACTGTCCTTGTCTTTTTAGATAACAAGGCCTTGCAACTGCTGTTTCCAGAGCTGAACTTTACATTTACTATGTATTTATCTATCCAAAATAACATTGTCCAGACACTTGTGTTGGGCAGAACAGATCAGATCTGACTCATTGGATGTTCATCTGGCCCATTGTGCTGGTGTGTTTTGTGTATTTAGAGTTGTGGGGGGTTTTTTTTGGTTTTAATTTTTTTTTTTTGAGGGATGGTGAAGAAGCATGGAAAACCTATATAGTTTTTCTGCTGAGCTCAAGTGTTTGTCTCCCTAGGCTCTAACTATAAACAGCAGTGAGAGAAGTTTTTCAGAGTGCTTCTCTCCATTAGTGACAGATAGAGCTTAGGTAACTGGCCATATGAGGCAGCTACACAGGGCTGCTGGAAATGGAAAGATGCACTGTAGCATAACTTAACTGCTTTACTAGTCTGGTGGCCTTCTATGATGGAGTGACTGCATTGGTGAATAAGGAGAGAGCAACTGATGTCATCTGCCTTGACTTCAGTAAGGTTTTTGACACAGTCCTACACAACATTCTTGTCACTAAATCTGAGAGATATGCGTTGGATGGACAGACTGTTCGACGGATAAAGCATTGGTTGGATGTTTGCATCTGAAGAGTTGCAGTCAGTGGCTCAGTGTTCAAATGGAGATGAGTAAAAGTGGTGTCCCGCAAGGATCTGTCTGAAGACTGGTACTGTTGAATATCTTCATTAATGACATGGGCAGTGGGACTGAGTGCACCTTCAGCAAATTTGTGGGTGACACAAAGCTGAGTGGTGCAGCTGATTCACTGGAGGGAAGGGATGCCATCCACAGGGACACTGCTGGGCTTGAGAGGTGGGCCAATGTGAACTTCATGAGGTTCAACAAGGCCAAGTGCAAGGTCCTACACCTGGGTTGAGGCAGTTCCCCAATATCAGTACAGGCTGGGGGATGAATGGATTGAGAGCAGCCCTGCAGAGAAGGACTGGGGATACTCATGGACGAAAAAATGGACATGAGCTGGTAATGTGCACTCTCAGCCCACAAAGCCAACTGTACCCTGCGCTGCATCCAAAGCAGTATGGCCAGCAGGTTGAGGGAGGTAATTCTCCCCCCTACTCTGGTGAGACCCCACCTGGAGTACTGTGTTCAGCTCTGGAGCCCTCAACATAAGAAAGATGTGGACCTGTTAGAACAGATCCAGAGGAGGGCTGGAACACCTCTTTTATGGAGAGAGGCTTGAGAGAGTTGGAGCTGTTCAGCCTCGAGAAGAGAAGGCTCCAGGGAGACCTGATAGTGGCCTTTCAGTATTTAAAGGGGGCTTACAAGAAAGATGGAAAGAGACTTTCTACCAAGGCCTGTAGTGACAGGACAAGAGGCAACAGTTTTAAACTGAAAGAGGGTAGGTTTAGATTGGATGTAAGGAAGAAACTCTTTATGATGAGGATGGTGAGGCACTGGAAGAAGTTGTCCAGAGAAGTTGTGAATACCCCATCCCTGGGAGTGTTCAAGGTCAGATTGGCTGGAGTTTTGAACAATCTGATCTATTGGGAGATGTCCCTGCTTATGGCAGAGTGTTGAGACTAGATGATCTTTAAAGGTCTCTTCCAACTCAAACCATTCTGTGGTTCTATGGTAACTAAGAACTGTGTCCTAGTGAAAGCCTTGTGGTGTGCTGAGGTGAATTTGAAATCCCTTTTCTCAGGGGTAGTGGATGAGGGGGGCGAATGGGGAAAAGAGCAGGTTGTTACTGTGGTCATTGGTTTAATCCTTTCATGTGAATCTTAATCCACATGGTATAGATGGAGTCCAGCTGGGAAGGTACTTGCTTTTTCGCCCAGTACTGGAGACATGGCTTGTCTGAGATAGCTCGGATGGCATGGAGATTAGAGCAATCCAGCAGTCTTGCAGTTTGATAGCATTTCTGAGGCTTCACTTAAGATGCAGTATGCGTTTCTTCATCCTGATAGAGATAATGGGTTTTAAGCAATTACACCCGGGTTAATTCCTTTTGATAAGAGCTCTACATTATCTAAAAAAAGAACCCTAGCCGCCTGGGAAAGAACAATGTAAATGTCTCTTTCATGGATTCTTTTATTCGCTCAGCTCTGATATCTTCAGATGATATACCACAGATCTTTGAAGCCATAAAAATCTGCCTTTTTTTTTTTTTTAGGTAGGGAGTACCGTGGTCAGGGAGGTGTAACAGTGCTGTTGGCTTGTAAGATATGGATGGAGCCCTGTGTGCTTCAGAGGATTCCAGGCTACTGTGGTGATTACAGCTTCAATATAAGGAACCAAATTTAGTATCTTTTAAAGGAGCCCCTTGTTCCCTCCCTGTGCAGCTGTGTGGTTGTAAGGTGCGGGTTGATTCGGCTAATTCGGGTGATCTATTTGGGAAGAGTTGCAAGAGCCTACCACTTTATTTAGCGTAGATCCCAACCCCTCCTGTGTGTTTGCATGGGAAAGAAGAGTATGATGTTGTGTTAAGCAGGAATGGTGAGAGATCTCACTTAGAATTTTTCTTTTCATTTTGAGACCAGTAAAGAAATTTCAATAATTAGCTGCATTTCTGGTACGTAAAGAAATTCCTTTTATTCAGCGTAATCTCTCCGGCTTTTCGTCTCATGCATATATAGAAAATTTAATTGATTGCATTTAAAAAGGGGAGGGCAATCCCAAAGCAACATGCTGTTTGTGTAAATGTACCACTTCTAGGAAAATAATGTTATATATATTTTTTTAAAAAGTGCATTAACAGTATTGAAAGGTTTTCAGACATTGTAGGCATGTTTGTTATAACTTGTTCTTTCTCTCCTGGGTAGTCATAGATGACATTCTTAATGTGCAGCTGCCTGATGATAACTGGAGCTGGGAGGAGAGGCAAGGGGAAAAGAAGATGATGGGAGATAAGGATTATAATCTCCTGTGCTGATATGCTTTGGTTCTCCTTCCCCAAGAAGAGCCAGTAAATGTGTGGCATGCTGTCTGTCCCTTCACCTGCCTGCTTGCTAGGGAGAGTTGCTGAGTGCCTCCCAGCAGAAGCCTGATCAGTTCTCTTTCAAAGCAGAGGAAGAGGATTTGTGTGGTTGTGGCTCTTTAGGGAAAAAAGAAGATGCAAAACCAAATTCCCCCCCCTCCTTTTTGTAAAATGGCTTAATGCATCACAAACACTGTAGTTAAGCAGTGCAGTACAGAAGTGGGAGGTTTGGGATTTTGCTAGAGATAGGAGGCTGAGTTCACAGCTTTAATGGTGGGGAATCTGTTGCTTATTCTCCAGTGTGGCATGAGAAGGGTGTCCCTGCTCAACCCCCTCATTTATACAGTGCTACAGCAAAATAGTGCTTAAGTTGAAAATAAACTGAAGAGTTCAGGGAGCAAAAGTCGTTACTGCCGTTTCCAAAGTTGGCTCCAGTATTTTTTTCCCCTGTCATAAACTGTTGTGAATTTGAAAGGGCTGCTGTATTTCCTTCCCAGACATGGTAATGTTTAGTTGGCAAATGAAACAACCTTTTGTTCGGAAAGCTCTTTAGAGATGAAAGGCATCAGCAAAGTTGTCACTGTCTCCCGTGACTGCCTTGGTTGAGGAGCTGGACTGTGTGTTCTAAGTCTTTCTGATGCAGAGGCTTGAGTGCTTCGTCTGAGCCAATTTACTCAGTCTTCAGCTCTTACTTTTTTGGCTTTAATTGGCTTCCTACTGCATGTCACATTGTATTTTCCTTTGGCTGGCGGATGTAGAGAGTCAACCTCCTTCTCTGTGCTGCTAAGAGAACATGTTTTCTTATTAGATAGAGCTGTCTAATGCAGGTTGGAGGAAGGACCTTGTGTAAGAGAGTGCTGAAGCAGAGGTGTGTCCTTTGGAATGATAATGCTTTCTCAGCCTTGTGGGTGACTCCACAAGTTACTGCTTATCTTGTTCTTTCATAAATGATATGTAGATGCAAAACCTGTGTGAAGATGAAGCTCCTAGAAGACACAACATCCTTAATGCAAGAGGAAATCCTCACCAGACCTTTCCTTCAGGAGCTGTGTACCTTGTTGAGAGTTTAAACAGACCACCTGTTCTGTAGATCCTGCACAATTTTGTTGTCTTGTTTTCTTGGTTATCCTAAAAATGACAGGTTGCTATTTAATGTGCTTGGATTGACTTCACAACCTATCTATTCAGTCATCTGCTTTCCTTGTTCTCCTCTTTGAAAGGATTTCATTTAGTGACAGCAATGAGATGGTGCATCTAGGTGATGGGACAAATGAATTTAAATACTTCATAGACTATTGCTAGGAAACAAACACTAGCTCAAGGCTGCCTACGCTATGTCTGGGCTATCTTGCCTCTGTATTATTAATATGGCAGGCCTCAGTTTATTATTCTAACTTAAGCCACGCTTTGCTCGTGTTCCTGGTCGAGTCTTTCATGCATTCCTTTGGGAGAAATCACTAATGAAATGCTTGACAGACATCCATGTAGGCTCTGTGATTGCCCTATTTTTTGGGTGTTCCTGACCCAGCCCTGCAAAAGCACTAGTGTTGCCTGGTAGTCTTGTCGCCTGTCTAATGAGCCCAAGGAACAAGTCCTATCCCTTGTGTTTGTGTGCTGGCCTCCTTACAGGGGCTCCGTTACCTTTTGTTTTGGAAAAATAGTTCCTTGCGATTTCATCTGGTGGTCTGGTAACTCTCTAAAAATAGTTTTGTATTTAGGCAATTAATCTTGTGCACGGGCAGGTTGGATGTCCGGCATTGCAGTTTATGATGCAGAGCCAGTTACTGTGTTGCTACTAAAACCACATCTTTGGTGGTCTCAGTGATACTGAAAAATTCTGAATTGTTAAAGTTCTGTTGTTTTCTGTCCCTAGTGTATACACTGTTCTGTCCTGCTCCATCTGTTTCTACAGTTAAATGGGATTAAAGTGAATTCATTAAGAACATGTCACCTTGTCTTAACAGTGAAATATATTAGGTGTCATGGAAAATAAAGGTTTCCAACAAATTTAGAGAGTTTGAAGCTCTCATATCATGAAAGTTGAACTTTGATTGCTCTGGGAAGATGGAGGGGGTATATGCAAGTAACATGGGGCACTGCAAGAATAAAATATTTGTAAAAGCTCCTCATTTATCTGTCAGAGTAAAATGGAGCTCACCTCTTGCCAAGATCGGTGTCTGTACCTCTGTGCCTTCTGCTTACAGCTATGTGAAATGTTAATCCCTCATGCACAGCAAAGGACGTAACACCTTGTGCAGTAGCTAGGGATACTCTTGTTGATTGCTGCAGGACAAAAGGCAGAACCCTGAATTCACAGCTTGCAAGATACTGAGCCTCTGGAGTCACCTAGAAATGCAGCTCACTCTTGGGGTGTCTGCCCTCTGTGTGCTCCTCCTTACCCCTAGGCAGGGCACAGGAGATGCTCTGCGCTAAGTTCTCATTCTCTTATCTGCTGATGCTGTCTCTGTGTACACCCGCCTTAGGGGAATCCTAATTTATCTCAACAGTAACAAATGTTATAGTTTGTAACGTATAAAATGGTAACTGTTAGAGGCTGTCCCTTTTCTTCCCTGCAGCATGTACCACTGCCTTCCTTCCAACTTTGTGTTAAAGTGGAATTGCTTGTGGGGGACTGTGCTGTGAGGAGGGGGATATTGCTTTACAGCAATAGGGTACCAACTCCAAGCAGAGTGGCTGAGGAGTCCCGTGTCCCTGTCTTTCCCTTTGGCCTGCCTTCCCTTATGAAGGTGCTGATCACCCCCTACCTTCATTTAGTGTCAAAGGTGCTTTAGTGACCTTGGAAGAAGAGAAACTGGTCAGTGGGTGCTAATCACAAACACAAAGGTGCAGGCCTTGCCGCATTAGTCGTGCCTTTATCACCTCTAGATTGGATTAGTGCAGTGCACGATATGTGGGTCTACAACTGAACATACATGCAGAACAGTCTTGTCTGCTTGTTTTAGTGTCAGAGGAGAATATTTTCTACAGAGATGTCAGCATCTGAGGAGTGCCCTCAGTCAGGATCCTGAGCTGACTTCTCATGGTGGTCTGCTGGAAGCTGGTTTGGCTGTCAGGCAATGCAGCTTACCTGCTGCTGGTGCTGCTTTCTGTAAGAGGATAAGTTGAAGGATTGAATGGGGCTGTGACTTAAGACCTAGTGAGGAAATAGATTGGAGCCCTACAGCTTGCTTTGTTTTCTGTTGCTTATTTTTCTGTATCAATGATTTTACTATATGATGCTTGTGTTTCGAGAGATGTCCTTAAAGACATCCGGTTGTGGAACAATTCATTGGCAGTGGAGGTTTTTCTCTCCAATTCACATGTGAACGGTGCAGAGAAGTCCAGCTTCCTTAGTAGGACTAGGCAATCACTTGATCAGGTACATAATAACTGACTTCTGGGAGGGATCTAAGGGCTAAGAGATTAACCCCAGCCTGCATTACAAATAAGTTTAATGAAGTACTAATGTTGAATACAGAAGGTCATGGCAATGAGGAAACCTGACTGTTATGACCGAGCCTGTACACACGGACAGCCTACAAAGCAAAGAGTGTGCTGGGAGTTCTGAACCGGGGAGGTAAAGTCATTGTCAGTCATTGGTTCAACTGCTTGCTGAACTGTAACTGGGGATAAAAAATATACTTTTTCTCTTGTAGTAATGCTCAGTCTTTACAGCTGCTTGTGTAGTTTTTAAATGCCCACAGAAATCTTGGCTCTAACACATCCTTCTCCATGCTGCTCTGGAGGGGACAAGCTGCACTTTGTAACAGGTTCTCCAGTGTGTGGTTCTCTCCATGAAACAGTTATTTTGCACGCATCTGGATACTTATTGGTATGATGTTTCTGAGCCAGTGAGTGGAGTCTTGATCTACAGCAAGAAGATATACAGAGTGATAGGAGGGGAAGGATCAACAAGTATGTTGGTGTTCATATAAATTGTTGGTGGCTTTCCCAATGTAGCTGGTGAATTAGAGCAGTTGTGGGTTGATGGCCTTTGTATATTGGGAGGTTGTCTGCTTAAATTTGGCTTTGCTTCTGTGGTATCACAGACCAACCCTTTGGTCCATCTGCTTTTGATGTGGTTATGGCCACCTTCTTGGTTTTAGCAAGATTTGTACTTCAGTGTTCTTGTTTCTCCTCTTCTACCTGGCTGCTAAAATATTTTGCTATGGACATGGAGCTGGTGGGATGCAGTAGGATGTTTGTGTTTGGAGACTGAGTTTAGGTAGTACCCCTCTCTTTCTGAAAACATTTATCTGGCTGGAAGTATGAATGAAAGCAGTTTGCTCTTTTGGGAAGAAAGAACCTGCCAAAATCCACGTGCAGCTGCTGCGGTTATTCTTTGGGCTACAGAGCCCAATCAACCAGAAAAGTCTCCTGCTGCATCTTTGCCAGGTCCTTTGGCTAGTTTAAGTGGTTCACGCTTTTGCCTGGAGCATAACATACTACTTTGCCAGCCTTCTGCTGAGAACTGCTACTGTCATCTGTCCTTCCAGCTAGACAGTCCCAGAAAACACAGTCTGATCCCTGTGTGTTGTTCTACTCTGGAGGGAGTCTGGTCTACTCGTGCTCCCATGTTCTGGGACTTGGACCAAAGAGGAAATGTGTGCTAGAAACGGGTGTGGTTGCAGAAATCTGTTCAAGCAAACTGTCTGTTGAAATCAGTTCTTCCTTTTAAATCAATTAGGAAGATAGGGAAGTTCACCTGTGTTAAAGAAGCCATGACCCTTCAGGGCAGAAGTGACTATGCTCATTTTTCAAGAATGCCTACTTACCATTCTTAGTGCTGTCAAGATAGGGGAGAGTTAGTTTCCTAATTCGAACCCTCTGCTGATGTCAGCAGAAGATTTATAAAAATGCTTGATTAGATTGTACCCTCATTGTAGTTGTGAAAACCACTTATTAATGTTGTTTATGAGTCTTGCATAGCGCTTGGCCTGTAGTAGAGAAACTGCTATCCACTGTATCTGTAGCTAGTTCTTTTTTTTTCTCCTCCTCCTTACAGTTTTCTCACCCTCAGTAACACATTAGGTAACAAAATACTAAATAAGCAATGAAACAAAGATTGCCCACACTAAAAATGGTGTGTTTAGGGGCTCCTGCTACAGTGACGTTATACATTAATGGGAAATACTGCTCTTACTAGTTCTAGCTTTCTGCAGAATGAGGTGTCCAACATTCTATTTCATATTTTTTTTCGAAATCTATTCTGGTAATTCTTTTGTTAACTGTGTGTTCTCTCTCTTTACTCTCCTGCCAAGCTTTCTGCAGAGGACGTGTTGTGAGGGTGCCCAGAGGCCCTCTTATTCGAGTTGTGGGCACGGAGGTCGTGATCCCTTGCAATGTTACTGACTATGATGGACCCAGTGAACAGAACTTTGACTGGGAGTTCTCCCGGGAGACTGACTTTGTGCGGATAGTGAGTACCTGGGATTCTACATTCACCTCTGAGGAGTACCAAAAACGCGTG
>WHYT01017248.1:125552-201800 GCA_009806455.1 Tetrax tetrax
CTGAGCCAGTGAGTGGAGTCTTGATCTACAGCAAGAAGATATACAGAGTGATAGGAGGGGAAGGATCAACAAGTATGTTGGTGTTCATATAAATTGTTGGTGGCTTTCCCAATGTAGCTGGTGAATGAGAGCAGTTGTGGGTTGCTGGCCTTTGTATATTGGGAGGTTGTCTGCTTAAATTTGGCTTTGCCTCTGTGGTATCACAGACCAACCCTTTGGTCCAGCTGCTTTTGATGTGGTTATGGCCACCTGCTTGGTTTTAGCAAAATTTGTACTTCAGTGTTCTTGTTTCTCCTCTTCTACCTGGCTGCTAAAATATTTTGCTATGGACATGGAGCTGGTGGGATGCAGTAGGATGTTTGTGTTTGGAGACTGAGTTTAGGTAGTACCCCTCTCTTTCTGAAAACGTTTATCTGGCTGGAAGTATGAATGAAAGCAGTTTGCTCTTTTGGGAAGAAAGAACCTGCCAAAATCCACGTGCAGCTGCTGCGGTTATTCTTTGGGCTACAGAGCCCAATCAACCAGAAAAGTCTCCTGCTGCATCTTTGCCAGGTCCTTTGGCTAGTTTAAGTGGTTCACGCTTTTGCCTGGAGCATAACATACTACTTTGCCAGCCTTCTGCTGAGAACTGCTACTGTCATCTGTCCTTCCAGCTAGACAGTCCCAAAAAACACAGTCAGATCCCTGTGTGTTCTTCTGGTCTGCTCGTGCTCCCATGTTCTGGGACTTAGACCAAAGAGGAAATGTGTGCTAGAAACGGGTGTGGTTGCAGAAATCTGTTCAAGCAAACTGTCTGTTGAAATCAGTTCTTCCTTTTAAATCAATTAGGAAGATAGGGAAGCTCACCTGTGTTAGAAGCCATGACCCTTCAGGGCAGAAGTGACTATGCTCATTTTTTGAGAATGCCTACTTACCATTCTTAGTGCTGTCAAGATAGGGGAGAGTTAGTTTCCTAATTCGAACCCTCTGCTGATGTCAGCAGAAGATTTATAAAAATGCTTGATTAGATTGTGCCCTCATTGTAGTTGTGAAAACCACTTATTAATGTTGTTTATGAGTCTTGCATAGCGCTTGGCCTGTAGTAGAGAAACTGCTACCCACTGTATCTATAGCTAGTTCTTTTTTTTTTCTCCTCCTCCTTACAGTTTTCTCACCCTCAGTAACACATTAGGTAACAAAATACTAAATAAGCAATGAAACAAAGATTGCCCACACTAAAAATGGTGTGTTTAGGGGCTCCTGCTACAGTGACGTTATACATTAATGGGAAATACTGCTCTTACTAGTTCTAGCTTTCTGCAGAATGAGGTGTCCAACATTCTATTTCATATTTTTTTTCAAAATCTATTCTGGTAATTCTTTTGTTAACTGTGTGTTCTCTCTCTTTACTCTCCTGCCAAGCTTTCTGCAGAGGACGTGTTGTGAGGGTGCCCAGAGGCCCTCTTATTCGAGTCGTGGGCACGGAGGTCATGATCCCTTGCAACGTTACTGACTATGATGGACCCAGTGAACAGAACTTTGACTGGGAGTTCTCCCGGGAGACTGACTTTGTGCGGATAGTGAGTACCTGGGATTCTACATTCACCTCTGAGGAGTACCAAAAACGCGTGCGCCATGGGGATATCAAACTGAGACGGAGCAGCAACGATGCTGTGGAACTTGTGATTAGAAACATCCAGCCAACTGACCAAGGGAGATACAAATGCTCCACGCCCAGCACTGATGCCACCGTTCAGGGAAATTATGATGCAGAGGTCCAAGTGAAAGGTATTTCTGAAGAGTGAGGTGTGCTCTAAATTTGTTTTCGATACTAATTATAGATGCACCCTTAAGAATGTTGAATTTCTGTTACTTATGAGCATTACAATTTTTCTTTTTTTCTTTTTCTTCTTCCTGTTCCTGTTTAATTCTCCTAAAGCCAAAATTGAAAATTGGGAAGTATGATAGCAAAGGCAAGAGAGGTGAAGAGAGACTGTTTACTATAAACACCACTTTACTTTTTTTTTCTGTTTAGTAAATATGTAAATAAAAATGGGAAAACTAAGCAGTGGGTTTTCTGAAGATGTCTGCAAATATTTAATACCCATGAGCCTCTAGGTAGAGAGGCTAATTTCAGGTAAAAAACACAGCCTATCTTCTCTCTTGTATTTATAGTGTCATTTAGGGATCCTTCTATATGAAGGAGGTAATCTTCCTTTTCCCCTTCAGCACGTTGATACTGCAGTCATGCCCTAGCTTTGCTCTTAGAGTTCTTCGGTAATAACTGGGGAGACTATTTTTTTCGAGTGTCTTATCTTTTACTCCCATGAAAATCAAGATGATTCTGGATGAGAAGTCAGAATGATGATGTTTGGATGAGAAACTAAAGTGAGGGCAAGGATGAATTAATCTCAATGCTTGTCATGGCTTGTTTAAAATGGAGTACTTCATCTAATGCATTTCCAGCTGAATTTCCTTGTTCCCAGAATACAGTTCTGTGTGGGAGATGGAATGATTGGCCAGATGTTGCTCTGTGGTAGTTTTACTGCCTCGTATCTGAACAGGTCAGTGTGAGTGTTCTCTTCTTGCTTCTGTTTTATGATGCTTATGCCTTTTGGTCTCTCTCTTTTATTTTTTATTTCAAATAGTGATTTCTGATGGCTTATCAGTGAGTGGTTCAAAAGCACGTTCATCAATGTCCCTCAGGCTCTCTGAGGGTGACTCCTTCAAGTTGCGCTGCTCAGCAATTACCACCTCACCAGAGCACACTCACCTGCATGTGACTTGGCAGATCAAAAGTGGATCGACTTGGCGGGACATCCTATCTTTGACTCATGAGGGCAAATTCCAGCCAGGTTCTGGCTATGAAGAACGCTACCGTAATGGAGATATCCGCCTGGACACAGGAGCAAATGACACATATCAGTTATCTGTATCCCAGGCTTCATCGGTGGATGGGGGTGCCTACAGGTGTCTTGTGAGCGAGTGGGTGAGAGGGGCAGATAGCTCATGGCAGAAGATTCAGGACAAGAGCGTGGACATAGCAAGCGTGGCAATTCAACAGACTGGTGAGTGTTACTGATGGGCTGGGGTCACAGCTCGTAGCTACAGCAGTGCTGTGTCCAGACTAATACTTTGAGAACAGAAATTGAGTAAACTGAACTGAATGGGGATACATTTTACGAGTGCGCTGTTTGGATAGCTAGCCTGTTTTCTATCCACTGAGATGTAAATACTTCGCATAATTTTTCTGGCTTTTACTTTGAGGACAAGGGGGATGATGGCATGGAAGGATTGACTGGAACCTCTTAGATACCTAGACCTAGACTTTATCTCATCCTTAGTTGACTTCACATTGCTTCTGTTTTTTATATTTCTTAAATAAACATTTTATTTTACCCCTCAACATCCCCAGACCTTCCTTCTGTTCTCTCATTAATGCAGGGTTGTCCTGCAGCACTAAACAGCTGCACTTCACCTGTAAAAGTGGCTTGTGATTCAGTGACAAATGTGAAACTTTTCAGTATATTGTTTATTAAAATAGCATAGAAAGATCAAGAGAAAGGAAAAAAGGCAGTAATAATTTAACAGACAAATTATCCAGTGATTTTTATCACTGGTCTGATTGCTCCACTGTATTGGCAGGGGTCTAGGACAGTAATGGTTCTGTTAAACACATTATTGCGTGCTTGACTAAGGAGACAAAAATACATACAGTGCTGTGCTGAGAACACACAGATATCCATGTCCATATAGATTTCAGGAGTAGATGCACTAAGCACTTAATTGCATTAGCGTTACCACTGCTAGTTGGAGGAGGAAAGCAGGGCGTGACGCATCTTGTCACTCAACAGGTGGAAAAAACCAGACAATGATGGTCCCTCAGGAATGTGAGATTATGACAATATTTTAAAAGTGGTCGGACAGGAAGGGTATCTTTTCACTTTTGTAATCCTTTAATCACTACAGGGAGAACCCAGAACTGCTGGGGTTTTTTTTGGCTAGCTCATTTGGATGTAGTTTTAATATCCTGGTGGTACTTGGCCTCTGAAATTTGACACGATCAATCTGCACATCTTTTTCAGGGTATCTGTTACACAGTAAAGCTTGCAGGTGCTCTCTGCTGAGGCAGAGCTTGCTTAATTAAGAGCTGTAATTCTCTATTTTGTTGCACTTTTGGAGAGTTTGGTTTAAGTAGTTGGAGTTTAATCAGTGTCTGAAAACAGGATGAGAATGGCCAGGACCAGTATGAGCACAGTTTTCTAATGTGGTTTGGATGTGCAATTTTATTTCTGGATTTTTTGTTTGGGTTTTTTATTTTTCATTTTTTGTTTTGAGTTGTTTTCCTTCATTTTTAGCTCAGTCATTGGCAGCACTGGCACTTTGTCAGGAGCATGAAGGCTTTTTTAAAGTTATGCTAAATGAGACAGGTTATCCTTCAGAAAAGTGTTGTGGAAATCTTTACTCACACATCCTGTAGCAGGACTTGCATCTTGTGCTGACACCCGAAACCTCTGCACTTGCATGAACTAGCTGTAAATGGTATGGCTGGTTGCTGGTCTTCCCTCATTCTTGCCTGCTGTAAACTGTGGGGTTGGATTTGTAGAAACAAAATTTAAAAAACAAACAACGAAAAAAATTATTAATTTCTTATAGAATTGGAGGTAGATTCAGATTAGACATAAGGAAAAAATTTTTTACAATGAGGGTAGTGGAACGCTGCCACAGGTTGCCCAGAGAGGTGGTGGATGCCCCATCCCTGGAAATATTCAAGGCCAGGTTGGAGGGGGCTCTGAGTGGCCTGATCTAGTGGAAGATGTCCCTGCTCCTTGCAGGGGGGTTGGACAAGATGACCTTTAAAAGGTCTCTTCCAGCCCAAACTGTTCTATGATTCTATCATAATTAACATATCTAATGAAAAAGTCATGCACGCATTACTTATGTAACAGGGGGGGTTGGGGGGGTGGGAGTGGTTTCTGTTGTTGCTCTTCTATCTGTCTTTTTAATAGTGCCTTGCAAGTGAGGCCTTCAGACAGATCTGTAACCAAACACGGAGCACTGAGAATATATATATGGGTAAACTCCTAGGGTCCCTCCGTATGCATATACTGCCAAATTCTGAAAGCCTGCCACTATTTCATGAAGACAGAAGTGTCCCTTGCAGATATGCTGCTGTTAACCTTGTGGATGAGTCTTATTTTCTGTTCTAGTAGTATTCTGTTAAATTAACTAGGCTTTCCTAGTCCCAGGATAAGACAGTGAGGGAGGTCCCAATGAGATACTCGTCAGACAGTGGACTTCACCATTCTGGTGGGGCTTGCTACCCTCTGTTCAGTTTGACTGCTCTGTGCTATCAGGTGGTAAAGTGGTGAGATGAGTATTGCTTGGTTTTATTGGCAATAGTTACGGCTGCTCAATTTGACCCTGGCCTTCATATGTTGTCTCTCATACCTGATAATAATCCTAGAAAGCTTTTACAGATGGGTACCTATTTCTTGTAGTAGAACGTGGTTTTACATAGAAGTCACTAATCTGCACTAGAGACATAGCTGTCTGGGTAAGGCAGGAATCTATGTTCTTGATCGTAGATCTGCTAAGAAGAGCCACTGCTGTAGCAGCCCTGTCCCCTGGCCTCAGTTGAGACTTTTAAGAGCAGCTGTGTTACGCACTGTGGGAACAGTGCAGCACTGAGATCCAAATCTAATCTTTAGGCAATGCAGAATGAGGGAATGAGCAAGTGAAGACATGTGGTGGCTAGTTAACTTTGTGGATGATTTGCACTGAGGTTTACAAACAACACACAGAGCACCTTAAGCTTACCTCTCACCAGTAACTAAGGCCAACTTTTCTATCCCTGGTCTTGATGCTTTCATCCCATGGCTTTCTTTTAACAAAGCTATGGCCAACCTGATAACCTACAGAATGCAGAAGAAGGTCCTGTTTCTATTCTGGCTTTGACCATATGTGCTACGTGTATTAAAAATACGCCTGGCCAGTGGAGGAGTTTGTTAAATGTGTTTTAAGCGGCTATTGGCATTGCTTTAAAGTCCCTAGTGTGTGTTGGTCAGAGCAGTAAGTGGAGTCAGCAGTATAAGGAGTTATTGCTGCCTTCTGTCTGCTTCCATTTCATGTTTCTGCAACACATCTGAAGTCAGTCAGGACACCAATATGTGACCATGGCTGCTTCTCAGCTAAATCTGTTCCATTAGAGGAGCTCAAGAACATTTCAGCAGAGACCAAGTTGAGTTCTAATGTAGTTCCTGGTGATTTCAGTGGATGCTTTGTCTTCTGAGAGATAGTCCCAAAACATCTTGACTCTCCTGTGAGAATGGAAAATCCAGTCCATGTTTTCCTGCTGTGCAAAGGTGATGTGCAGTCTGTGATTCAGACAAAGCCTTCATGGACCAGTTGCTGTTGAGTTATAAAAGCACTGTTTTCCCTCCCTTCCTCCCCCTGCTCTCATCACTCATCCCTTGCTTGACTGATAATGTGTACTTCCCTTGTAATAGATAATGCAGCTCAGTATCCAAAAGGCATTTGAAGGTGGGGTTACTGAGCTACTTCAGAAGCTTCTGTAATAGAATATGAAGTCCTGGATAATTTACAGTGGACTTTTTAAAAAAAAAAAAAATTGTTTTGAATTTTTGTCTCTATTTCTAAGCTCTAGATGTGGTCATCTCAACTAGCAATGTATCTGTGACTGAGAGAGATTCCCTGGATCTTACATGCAACATCACAACAGACAGGAGTGGTATTTTCCAAGCTGAGGTGACATGGTATTTTTCTATGTCACCTGATGATACCTTGTCAGATGCTCAGGTTTTGCTGAGCATGGACCATGACTCTGTTGTCAGTGATTCAACTCTCATCAGCCTGAGCCATGTAGATAAGAATTCCTATCGCCTGTTGGTACGTGATGTGGATGTGGAAGACTCCGGCTACTACTTCTGCCAAGCAGCTGTCTGGGTACCACTGCACAATGGGAGCTGGCATAGGGTGGTGGAGAGGACATCTGCACCAGTCAGTGTGGTGGTAACAGCATTAGGTGAGTGATTCTGCTTTCAGACTTAATGGGTAATGTACCACTCATTCCTTGGTCCCATCAGAAAAGGAAGAGGATCTTGCAGAATCTTTTCTGCACAAATTTCTCTCATTTGCTTCTATTGTCCATATGTATGGTATCTTTCTCTCACATATAATAATACTGATTTATCCTATGGGGTTTTGGGTTTGTACATTATAGGGTTTTAGGATCTCTTACTGCATGTCCCACCTGTGCACTCCACTTTCTGTTGTCACTAAACAGTCTGCAATTGGGAAATAGAACTTAAAAGCCTGCCTTGTTTTCCAAGAACTGAAGCTGCCCATGTTGTCCCCTTTCACCTCCCTCATACTGTTAGCAGGGCTCTAATCCAGCAACAGGCATTCTGAGCTCTGAACGCAGTGATATCAGATGCTGCCCCTGATTTTTGAGTCATGTATCATAAAAATTATTTATAATGGAAACTTCATAATGACCTCTAATAACTTTCAGAGTTGTTGGATTTTTGTTTTGTTGTTTTAATCACTAGAGAGACACCACATTCTATTGATGGATTTAGAATGGAACGTGACTTTATACTGCCTTGTTCTCCTTCCTCAACACACAAGTCCATTTTATGAGACCACACCACATGAGCAGTGTGACTGAGTGCAAGACCTGGCTTGTGGCTAACTTAATGCTAGCAGTGTTGATTAGCATAGTGGCCACTAAAACAGATTTTCCTGACATATTTTACATCCCACTCAATGTGGTGCATTTTTCATTATTCAGTCCTGGAGATTAGTGGATTTTTAGCCTTTTGGACAAGGAAAGGATTATTTGTGCACTTGGAAGTTATGGCTTCCGTAAGTTAAATTCAGCATTTCTACAGCAAGTTCTTTTAATTCACCAGTGGGGGGAAAAAAAATCTGCTTAAAAAGAAACTTGATATCTTTTTTTTTTTTTGTTTTTTTCCCCTCTCCGTTTATCCCTGAGTTGTTCTTGGTGGTTTTCCCTTCTTACAGCTTTAATACTGTCAATGTCCACTTTTTTTTTTCAAGGTGCTGGTTAGAAGCAGCTGTGTTTAACACTTTCATTTATGACTTGTTGACTGAGTGAGGAGCAGAAGCTGTAGGTAGCAGATTGAACGGGCTGATCTGATCTACCTGGCCTACAAGTGCAGGCTGACAGTATCTTTCCATACACCCCTTTCCCAAGACTAATCTGTTTTGGAGATCCACTGTCTCATATGCATGCTGCAGATAGTAAAGCTTTTACTTTGCATTATCCCCGCTGAACTCTTAAGCTCTGGAGATCTATCTTTATGCAAATATCCTTAGAAGTAAAGTTACTTGGGAGAAATATTAAAAATGAAACTCCAGCAAAACTTCTGAAAAGCCTGTCGTTTTAGGGATAGGTCTAGATATGTCAGCCTACCCATCCTGTCTCCTAGTTTAATCCTGGGGAGAGAAGAGCTTCAATTTAGAAGCAGTGAAGCTCAGGATGATGTTGCAGGATGCTGCTGTTAAGGTATCTGCACCTGCTAAAATTCACAAAGTATTGGTTATGTTGGAAGTATGAATGAACCTAGATTTGAGCTGAGGGAGAACTGGCAGAGCTGTAGTACTTGGTGTTTGTTTCCAGCTTTGACTGGATGCAAGTATCCAGGCCTAAACCCTCTCAATATACCTGTTCAGAGCCTCTTGTCATCAGAAACTGGTGGTACTGTCCAGTTACAAAGGCAGAACTCCTCCAGCGTAAAAGTACTGAATGAATAAGGCCAGCATATAGAGAGCCCACTCTGAAGCCTAGTTTTCTGAAATAAATAGCTGTGTCACAAGGTTTAAATCCTAGCAACAATGAGTTTAAATTTTGCATTTTAGCATTGTGCAGAGCAATTGAGCCGTGGCCGTTTCCAAGTACACTTGTAACATGTGCTAGAAGTGCACAAGTGATCAATGTCTTAATTTCCTGTCCTCATTCAGCCATTCAAATTGCACATTCAACTTGTGAGTGTTCCCTCCTTCCCCTACTTGTGTGTATGTGCATGCATGCACACATGTTCATGCGTATGCAGCTGCGCTGCATGCTCGTGTACTCTCTCATAGTGCCCGTACCTGTAGGACTGCTCCTTACTCTTTCCATGCCAATTTGGCATTATTTGGGAACAGAAGAGAATAAAATCTGCTGTTCAGCAGACGCTGGGTTGCTAGGGCAAGGGAAAGAATAAATTTTCACCATTTGCGGTTTTCAGCTGCATCCAGAATTCACTGACTCCTCCTTAATGGAAGTTAAGAGCTGCTGGAGTATTAAGTCATTGAACTGTCAGTGAGGCTGTTCTTTGACAGCTGACAGAGTGGAGGAATGAGGTTTATCCAGCCAGCCTTTAATTCTTTCTAAATCCTCTGTTTGAATGTCTGTCAGGGTGAAGTGCCTATCTGGAGTGGTGCTGTCAAAGCCAAAACTCTCTTTTTAGCAGTCCTTCCCCTGCCTCCAAATAAAACAAATCTGAAGTGACTTTCGAAGAACTTGAATTTCTTGCAGCTTTTGCCTCCTTGTGTTCCTGTCTAGAGAAGAGTTTCTACTTTCATAGTCTTTGTTGATGTGAAAATATTAATTGGTCTTGAATACGTTCTCTTTTGGAGAAGGAAGGGGAGGCGAGGGGGAATGATAAAAAAATTGCAGAGTGTGAGCAGTATATCATGAGGCCATGGACAAGACCAGTCTTTTGTGAATGAGACAAGAATAGTAGTGTAGCTGTAGGATCAATGGGGGACTTAAACCGAATGTGAGTTTTGGCCACCATTAATAATCTATGCCTTAGTTCCAGCAAAGGAATTCTGGGCATTTTCTCTTTATTTTGCCTTACTTGTACTGAAAATGCACAGAGATCTGCACTTATATTCACTGGTAGTAGTTACTACGGACTCATGTAAACAGTATTTTTATGCTTATGTGTTACCTAACACTGCAGAAACTCACCATCAGTATCACTAGATACTCTAGTGTCTGGTGTGTATTAATGCCCTTGTTCTTGCTAGGTACAAGGACACTGCATGCATAACGCTTAATGGTGAGAGATCTTTTCTGCACACTGACATAGCAGCAGCCAGCTTGCTTGATAGAATTGTTTTTATCCTTTGCATCTGAAGTCCAAAAGTGTGTGTGCACACACAGTTTGCGCAGCAGTTCTATTAAGATGCTTTATTATCTTGGCTCAGTGGTGAGCTAAGCCTAAGTTTTAGCCTTGGATTGCCTTCTCTGTCCCAATTATAGCTTCGGTTAATTGTTTCTAGGAGGGCAAAATGCCAAATAAAACAGAAAGCAAGACGTAAATACAGAGCACTGAATACACTCACGCTGTAAAAGCCATGTGATGAGTATTGGCCTAACAGTTGGAAAGCTAGTCTTTTTTTTTTTTTTTTTTTTCTGAATTATAGTAGAAAGCAAGACATAAGAATATTCTAACACTAGAAAATAAATATGTATTTCCTTTGCAGTGTGAGGTTCTTGATGTAATCTTTTTCCTTTACTATCTCTAGTTTGAGAGAAAATAGTCACGTGGCTGCGTTATCGCTTTTAGGCTCTGGACAGCCAGCTATTTCAGATTTAAATACAACAGCCCCATTCTTAACCCATGAATTTCAGGTGCTCCTTTTCAGACTTGAGGTATTCCAGCCTCATAGCTGTACAGCACTTACTTCTCTGTTCAGATTGTGAGGCTCTTCTGATCTATGCATCTTTGACCCCTAACTTAATATTTATTAGCTTACCCACTGAAATTTACTGTGAACTGCTGTTGGCGCTGCCTGTGGCTCATGCCAATGGTGGTACCCAGGGTCCCTGGTTTTGGTGGGTAAGGTATTTGGGTTTTGGATTTTTTTTTTAAGATTATTAAAGGTTAAGTGTGTAAAGGAAGGCATTTCGGGATTTCTCCTGCAGAGAAATTGGGGAAATGGGATGTCTCTGCTCAGACCAAAGCAAGAGAATAACCAGTCTCACTGCAGGCTGCCCCAGGCATTCAAACAGGTTCAAAGGGTGACTGGCTAGGCTGAAACTGAGAACCATGGTGGGTTCTCGGGGCCAGACCCAAAGGGAATGATTTTGCTCAACAAGATTTCTTAGTCCTGATTTTTCTGAAATGGTCTGACTAGACCTACAAAACAAAAGGTCTTGTTTGGAAATGCAGACTAGGGGTACTTGTGTCAGACTGGTGCAAGTCTGAGAGCTGGAGTCTAAGTTCCCAGTCCCCATGTCTTCTAAGAAAAATGCATGTTCTGGCACTTGGCTTCTACCTCAGGTGTTTTCACAGACTGGATGTTAAAAGTTAGCAGTACCTCTTAATAAGCTCTTACACTTTCTCCCTTCTGCTTGTAGCTTCTAACCTCTTTGTTCTGGGTTTCCTCTCCCATAGAGCCAGACTATGAGGTGTTTCTGAATGCCTCTAAAACACCCACGTTTTCGGATGACCCCACAGAGCTCAATTGCAGGATCACAAACTTACAGGACACCGAAGCAAACATCCGCTTTACCGTTTCCTGGTACTACAGGCAGCGTCTGCGCAGTGACGACGTGGTGACAGGGGAACTCCTGGCCATGATGGATGCAGACTGGACTCTGATGCTTGGGGACAGGATCAGAGCGCGGACTCAGAATGGGGAAATAATTTTCTTTAAAAAGGCTGCTGACACCTTCAGTTTACGAATCCAGTGGACTTCAGAAAATGACAGAGGGGATTATTTCTGTGTCATCTCTGCATGGAGTAGGCACCGCAACAACACCTGGGTAAAGAGCAAAGATGTGACTTCTGCATCTGTCAACATTTTCTGGGCTACACAAGGTAGGAACTTTGCACCTTTTTGCTGAAAGACCTGAAATAGTTGTCTCTTGAGTAGACCTGTCAGCCAGAAGGCCTCCTAATGGGCTTTGGAAATGGGGTTCTGTGTTATGGAGAGGAACCTTGTGTGAAGGCCTCTTATTTGTGGAGGGAAGTAACTACTTAACAGCACTCATCAGTTCTACGCAACAGTTTGGAGTGGTAGTGCAAAGTAGAGATATATCAATCAAACTGTGCTGAGATTTCCAGGAACTGGGCTGTCATTGTGGCAGTGGTGGCATCCAGCAGTGATGCTGGTGTCACTACCACTTTTCATGACTGGGAATATTTTGGTCTCTCAAGGGTGCATCTTGTTGCTAGCAACAGGCTTGTCTTGAGGTGGAAAGAGTAATGTCACTCACTTTAAGTCTTCCCTGTCTGCCAGTTTGAGAGATTCTTTTCTCTCTCCTACAAGCCTGTGTTCAGAAGGCACTTCTAAGGAAGTTAATGGATGTAGTAGCACCAGAGTGTTTAAAAAATAAGCAGGTGGCACAGCAAAGTCATTCAGTGATTTGCTTCAATCTGGGCCTTTTTAAGGCAGAAGCAAACTAGCTCTGGTCAGTATTTAAACTGACTTTGGGAGTATTTCTTAGAAGCTAGATAGAGTTAGTTGAATCGCTTAATGCTCATTTAAAATTGGTGTATGTATCCTGGATGTCCTGTAGAGTGATACTGTTTTGGCTTCAGTGTGAGGTCATGTAGGAGGCTCTGTTGGATAGGGACAGAAGGAATAGGATAACCTAGGATGTAACGTCTTTGGCAAAAATCTGTGCTTAGCTAAGCTGCATTTATCTTGATAGATTGATTTAACAGAATAGCTCAGGCAATCACAGGCAGAGAACAGTATTTCAGAGACAAGTAGTTTGAAATCAGTTTAAAGTTGTTCAGCGACAATCCCTAAACAGCGAATTGGAGAGCTTCTGCTGTGCTTCTGCTTCACTGGAGAGAAATGGTGGGCTGCTTGCTCAGTACTCCCTTCATCCCCAGACCAAATGTTGTCCATGAAAATATCTTTTTTTTTTGTCTCCCCCACCACCACCTCATTCCAGCAGGAATGAGATCTCTCTCGTTAATGGCGAATGCTGGTCAGAATTAGTTCAGTTGTTATGCTACAACACAGAGTGTGTGTGTGTATGTGCATGCACGCGTAATGGATCATTGCCTTCCCAGCACAGCTACAGAGACCAGCTGGAGTTGAAAAGTCTCAGCCTGTGTTGACATTTCTGAGGGAAAACAAACAGTGACAGGTGTGAACATTCCCTTGTTTCTGGTTTTATTCCAAAAACTAGGCTAATTTTGCAGCACAGTACATGTACACAGTACATCACATGTAAATGTTATAGTCCCCATGCTGAAAAGTACATTTTGTTGGCAAAACTTGGAGTTGGGGTTTTTATGATGTGAAAGGGAGCTCTCCTACAACACCTTCTCCTCCTGAAAAAGTATATTATATGTATCCAATGAGTAGGGGCAATATACGTTTGATTTCCCCTTCTTCCCTTCCACTCTTCACGTGCTTCCCCTCCCCACCTTTCAACAGTCTAGCCCCAGATGCCATATTCTATTCTTGTGAGCTCCAGACTCGGCTGTGAACTCAATGCTATAGCTAGCAACAATGAAGGAGTTAATCTGCTGATGCATCTGCTTTCTGACTGTTGTTTTGACAAGTATCTCTGCTGATTTGAGTCCCTAACTGCTCCTAGTGCTTATAAAAGCAAGGAGCCAGGCTCCCACGTGGTTGCCTAAGGAGAGAATAGAAATTTGCCTCTTCCTTCCATAGCTTGAGCCTTCATACAGGCTTTTCTTCCAACTATTTCATTACTTGCATTGTCTGTGTTAACTTTAGAGCAATGCTCAGGGGGCAAAGACTTAGGAGAAATCCCGCTTTGGAAAAGGTTGTTCTGAGTTTTTGAGAAAGAAGTGGGGTTTTTTTTTGTCGTCTGTGGGTCAGCCAGCACAGAGGGGTGTTCAGGATAAGGAAGCTTTTGCTTGAAATGTAATCATCATGTGAAGATCTCAAAGTCCTATTTGTGTGTGTTGTATCATAAGTGCTAAGTTTGCCAATTTTAAATTGAGGTTTTTTATCTTTTTTCTATTTTGTTCTATTGGGACCAATAACGCTCACATGTCTTTCTGCTTACTCAGCTTTGCAAATGCAGCCAATTGCTATTATAGATCATACTTGTTTCTGACATGATCTGCCTGATTTGTTTCTTCCCCTCTTTCTTCTACCCTCTCCCCTGCCAAGGTGACAAAGAAAGCATCTTTATCTCACCTCAAAAATGAAAAGCATCAATTATATTGTTGTTTTTTTGCTTACTTAAAGTACAAAATCTGATCAGTAAGGAGGAGTAAAGGAAGGGAGGAAACCTTTTTTGACTGGGTCTGTAGATGATTTTCAACCCAGAAAAAAGTTTGATAGTTTAAAAGATAATTTTATTTATTAATTTGAGTGCGAGTACTGCCTATATTTAAAACATAGTTGCTGTTTGCAGTGGAATGCAGAATTGGTGTTTTTCCTAAACCATTTCTGTGAACTTTGGATCTGCATGGAAGTCTCTGCAAAAGAAAACATTACCTTTTAATTGGCATTTCAAATCCCAAAGGTACCATTATTTGAGGTTTTGTTAATAGTTCTGTCTTAAATACAATTATTTTGTAAATTAAATGTAATGATACTTGTCCTAAATGCTTGCCCAGGCCCTCCTGTCACATTTAGTTGGGAGCAAGAGCATCTTAATCTTTGAGGGTCCTGCGAATAGAAAACAGGGCGTGTTTCTGCCACTTTCTTGTCTTTACCATTGCTGGTGTGTAATAGGCACTGCATAGTTACAGACATGCAATTCCTCTTGAGCAAAGAAATTCCCATTCCCCGTGGCACCAAGCTGGCAGGTGTTTGTGCCAGTTTGGGTGTAGGAGCAGGGAAGTGCATTGTTAGGTGTACAAGCCCCAGTCAGAGGTGGCTGGGCTCCTCGTGCCCACAGTTGCATGAGAGTGCAGTGCTGATGCTCTTTGCTTGGCAGGGAAGCAGGCCAGTGAGGGTGGTCTAGTTGTGTGTGTGCAGCAATGGGGAGAGCCGTTGTGTTGTATATGTGTGTAACAGGCTGTGGTGCAGGCCTTAATGCGCCTGCTGTATTTTCACAGCTCTTGGTATCAGAGCTGCTGGGGCTACAGTTGTACCTCAAGGTGTTGTACAGCTGCCTTCTCCTACAAAGGCAAAATTGTCATTACCTTAATGTCGGTTGCGTTCCCTGTACTCGCAATCCAGCGAGTGCACTGGGGGATGGAGAAGCCTTTATGCATAGTGAGATGGCGTTACTTGAAGCTGCTGACAAGACATTGGACTCTGAGGTTACTGTTAGCTGTGGCCATCGTGCTGCTTTTCTGACTGAAGTCTGGGGAGTGCAGGGAAGATGGCTGCTGTTTCCTAAAGCCTCCTTGCCCTTGTAGCCATTAGGCTTCTCTAGCAATTTGACAGGCTTAAACTAGGTGAATCCTCTTTTTGGTCACTACCCAGGAAGTACTCTTGAAGCTGAGCATGCACTTTGTGGTAGAGAGCAACAGGAGAATTATAGTGTGGCTTAACCACTTGGACTGGCCAGTGGTAGAAGGCAAAAGCATGTACTGCCATGCTCCAAAGTACAGTTTATTACTCAAACTTTATCCGAATAATTTGTCTAGGATTTCTTCTGCTGCTAGCCCTCTGTCCTGGAGTAGCGCCCAAAGCGGTTATAAGCTTTGGGTATGGTTTACTTAGGATCTCTTCCCCTACCACTTTCCAACATAAACTCTGCAGATTGCAGCCTCCTGTATATGACTGACTAGGGTGTGTTTTATTCTGCTTTTCATTCATGCCAGCTTTACAGAAGGAGATTGAGACTCTGCGTGGGATTGCAGACGTGTGTGGAGGGGCAAGCGTGCAGGGTAGTGGTAAAGACACAGACATTGCTTCCTTGGCAATTCTCAGAAGATTAGAAATGAGATCTTAGGCTGTAGTTCTTGGAAGAAAATGTTCTTTGACCTCTCTGGCCCATCTTATGCTATAAGATGCGATGAGTAATTTCTGTTAACGTAGGAAACATGAAGAAACCTCCCTGTCCCACTTAACTTTCCTTGCAGATTACTGTTATTTCTAACCTAAGTACTAAATCTTTGGTTTCTCCTCTTTCCCATAATGTGCACTCTTACACACAGAGACAACTACATGCTTTTCTAGGTGAGAGTGATGGAGTGCTAATTATATTTTGTCTGCTGCTACTGAAGGAGAACAATTTTGGCACAGAACTGTACTGTTAAGAATGATGATCCAGGCTTTTCTAATTGATAGGATATGGGGCTTTTTTTTGGTTTTGTTTTACTTTACTATATCCACAGATCTCTAATATTATTACAAATTCAGAAATGTTCCTTTGATCTTTTTTACTTACTTACAAGAAGAAACATTCAGCACCTGTATTGCTGGGTTTTGTGTCCCTTTCTTTGTTCTGGTCTACATTTTAGTCTCACGTAAGAGGAGGTGACTCTGCCTTCTTTATTCATCCAACCTAAGGAGCTTTGGGTTTTAAAAGGCAGAAAAATCCTTTGAAAGGACTTTAAGAATACATCTCCCTGTTCTCTGTTCAGCATCCTAATTTCTAACCTTTTTGAATTCTGCCACTGTTCTTGAGCCGCTTCTTTGGAGCTCAGATGTTCTCTTCCACAAAGGACATTTCTGCTACCACCACTCCTTTCTCCTTTTTCTTTAGCAAAAGTAATTGATTAAAAGCAGCATTTTCTATTGCCCTCAAATGGAAAGTCAGAAATGGTGTCTAGGGTCAAAGTTTGTTCTGTCCTTGCAAGGGGACAAGACACTCCCCTGTGTACTGCTGCTTGACCTGTGGCTCAGGGAATAGCTGAAGTAAGGCATTTGGTGCCCAGATAGTAGGGATAGTTCTCTTCTCAGCTGCATCTGTACTGCTCTGATCATGTGAACGTATTTGTGAGGCATAAAGAATGTTTGCATCGGGAGGGATTTTTGCCCGCAGCCGCCTCACGAGGCCTAGAAAGCAGTAATATGTGGCAGAGAAGTACGGCTAGCTGTTTGTGCTTCTGCTTTTGGGGCAAAACATAATTGGCTACTATATTCCCAAAATATGTGGCAAGTTGATCTGTGCTGGGCTCCTGAATGCTGCAGTCTTATGAACAGGGTTATATCAAAATCTCATGGACATGAGGAAAAAATGGACTTGAAGTCTAGAATCAGATGCACAATGAGTTTGCGCAAAGAGGGAGCAGAGAAGGATGCTGTGTGTGCAACTTAAATTGTGATTGTACCCTGAGTACCTAAATGTGCAATTCTTGTATTCCCGTTTGCTTGGTGGGTGGAAGTGTGAGGAGGGTTTGGTGTGGAGTATCAAGTAATTCTATGCTCAGCTAGACCACTAGAAGCAGCTCAGCCTTCCCCGCTCCTGCTGCTTCTTTATATAGCTCTGTACTGTGATCTGCTTTATACAGTACTGATTTAAAGTTGTCATACCGGGTTTCTCATCCTGTGGGCTGTGTTTACTCATTGTGAAAACTGCTGCTTGAAGGCAAAACATGGCAAAATGTAATCTTGACAAGTATCTTGTTGCTCTTGTGGGGAGGGCATAAATATTACTGCATTTTTGTTCAGTTTTGGGGAATGAGTAACAATCTCACCATTGCTTATTTCCCTTTTCCTGAGGAGTTTCACCTTGCATAAAGGTGATGTGTGTAGTGGTTTCTGTGGTTTTGGGGGTGTGTGTGTATTTGTTTTTAAGGCCTCTACACCTGTTTGGTTTTTTTGTTTGTTTGGTTTTTTTTTAAGTGGGGGAAGAGAACCCCAGAAAGTTGGACTATCTGAATTCTTGCAGTACTGGTACTTTGGGAAGTAGCTGTAAGGTGCATGTTCTGCTGCAGCACCCTTTTCTTAGGAAGAACCTGAGTGTGTGGGATGGCTCTTCATCACAGTGCCAGGAAACTAGCAACTCCCTTTCCTTTTATCTGGTTCGAATTCCAGGCAGTTCTCATTTTCTCAATTTCTTATTGTGGGCTTGTATTTTTTGTCTTGGGGCTGTGCTCCTAGACGTATAATTTCCCCAAACCCTGTAATTAAGGGATTGGGACTGGGGAGCCAGCGGACTTGGAAAACGCTGAAGAAAGGACAGGAAACTGAGCAGTAAGTGTTGCTGGCATTCTTGGTGCCAAATGGGAAATGTCAAGGCTTCTGCTAAGCTTGTACTTGGGTGAATGCATGATAAGCAAGTGAAAGGAACACACGTGGAGGCAGAGGTGTACCATACTCTTCTAGAAGGTTTGTGTATGGGGGTGCTGGGGATGAAGACTTCTCCTGTTACCACTGACTTTTTTTTGTCATGCAATTTCAACTGATCTTGGGAGTTCAGATGAAGGTGAATGGTTTGCTGTTTGGGTGTATTTTCAAAGGAAATAAAAGAAGCTACACTAAGTGCTGCATTCAAGGGCAGCTGTTGTCCCTAGTCATGAGTACTTCAACAGTGTCCTTGTACCCCGTTGCTGAGGGTGCTCTTCCAGTGTAAAACTGGGATTCTGAGTCTTTTCTGACTAATATCTTCACTCCTGAATAAAACAGTCCTGGAGGTCCTGGCATGCTATGACCCACGTATTGACCTGTTCAGTATTTTGTGTTCGTTTGAATCCTCGCATCTTGACCCAAACTGTTGTGTACTGCTGTCTGTGTGCTGTTGAGTAGCCTTTTGGGATGTCTGTATGTGTTTAGATAAATGTGCTAGGATTTGTCTCACCAAAAAAGTACTTTGCTTATTTGTAATCTTCTAGATTGGAAGGTGCTGCAGAAATATCTGCACTTATTTATTAACCTCTCCTGCTGCTTATTTCCTTCCCTCTCAGATTACACACTTACAGTGGAGGCGGTGAAATTGAAGCCATTCTTTGTAGCAGGCCACACCTTTGAGATGACATGCAAAGTGTCTTCGAAAAACATCAAGACACCACGCTATTCTGTCCTCATTACAGCTGAGAAGCCGTTAACAGATCAATCGAATCCCAATGGAACCACTCGCATAATCTCCTTGAATCAAGATTCAGTAGTGCGACTGGAAGACTGGACGGACCAGACTCGTGTGGATGGCGTGGTTCTGGAGAAGGTTCAGGAGAATGAGTTCCGCTACAGGATGTATCAGACCCAGATTTCTGATGCTGGGCTGTATCGCTGTGTAGTGACTGCTTGGTCTCCAGGTGGTGGTGGCATGTGGCGTGAAGCAGTGAATGGTTTATCCAACCCTATCCAGATAGACTTCCAGACATCAGGTTGGTATAGAATCTGGCAGCTGTGTGCCTAAGCCAGAAAGGGAGAGAGTTCTGTGATGCTCTCCCAGTGGTTTCTCTGTCTCTGGGAAATACCTACTCTTTGGAACATGGAAGAGGTTTCCAAATGGTGTGATGGCAGAGGGTTTTGCTTGTCTTCTCTGGTGGTACTTGTGTCCTTTGTGCTATTGATTGTTTACAGAAAGATGTTTAATGAATTGGCTATAATCATAGCCCCTGGGTTTTTCTTTACTAATGCAGCGTTTATGGTCCTGCAGGCTTAGAGCTGGTTTTCAGTATGGAATAACTGCTGCCACCTTTGCTAGCTTTATCACTAGATTGCTATTAAGAAGCAGCTGCTCTGGAAGAACATTAATATAAACTAGATTTCTGTTCCAAAGCAGACTTGATTAGCCTAGCAGCTTGGGAGAAGGTATCGCCTTACATTACTTGTTCTTTGTGTGAGTTATTCTGCATATAGTAGTGGTACTGTAGGGTTTTTAGAAAATATGTCTCTGACTGGGCAAGAGCAGCCTGACTTCTGGTTGCATCCATAACTAAGGTAATTGTTTTCTATGAGGTGATTTCTAAACCTGAAGTTTCTTATACTAGGCACACTGGGAAAAGGACAAGTGCTGGGTGTAGAGGGACACCCTTGCAAAGAGGACATCACTTTGTAAGAAGCTTTGAAATGTAGCATCCCAAAACAAACTTTAGTGAAGATGCAGCCTGACCTAAGCTGACCAGAGAGAGGACATTGACTCAGCTCAATGCTTCTTTCAGTTCTAGGTAATTTCTGGTTGGCTTTTTGTTTAGTTTTATGGTACGTTACTGTTCTGAAAATAATCTGTTGCCTACATTCCAAGTGCCTCTTAGAGCAGTACTGTCACTGTTAATATTAATGTAGATTTGTTGTCTTTTCAGAATGGTTTAATGAGCTATAATTTTAGCCTTATTACTCTTGATATGAGTCAGACACAGTGAAAAAGCAGCACTTGCAAAGGAGTGACACAAGAAACCAGCAAGAATTACATCTGTCCCAAACCCCTCCCCTCTAAGCTCTTACATGGAGGCTTTCCTGCACAGCAGTGGTGGCTGGTGACTCTCCCAACATTGCTCATGTTATGTCACTTTGAACGCCCATGCAAAAAGTTTGGTGGGATGCTATTAATATCCACGGTTCAGAGGGAAACCTGTGAGCTATGCAAGGGAGGGAAGTGTGCGTGTTGCAGTCTTGACTGTTTTGCTGTCACTCTCTACTCCCAGCCTCTGCACCCAGATAGGATTTCTGGAGCGTGGAGGGAAGAAAGGGAGGCAGCCCATAGTGCTGCCCTAGGAATGTGTGAATTCCAGTAACAGGGCTGGAGCAAAGGGAGGGATGGTCCTGAAGCCCTGTCAGCCTTTCATTCTTTACAAAAGAACCAAGAGAGAAATGAGATCCCAGGCACAATTGACTGTAGAGCTAGTTCCCAAAATAATCCTGGCATGTACTGAAATCTGGCTTGAAATACCTTCCTTTCTTCAAATGTTGGATTCACTTTGTGTCCTTCAGTTTTTCCTTGGATATCATTGCTGGACGTTCATCTCTAGACATGATGAGGACATGTGATGAATACAGTTACAATCTACTAACTGGAATTATTATTTGGAAAATTATTTGGAATTGGATATACAAGATAGAAGATGTTTTGTGATTGTGTTACTTTGGTTTTGTTTGCTGAGGTGTACTGTCTTTGATGCAACCTGTGACTGAGTCAGGGAGCCAGAGGTAAATGGCAAAGTTGTGGAGCAGCTGTAAAAGCACAGCTCAGATATCATGCCCTTGCCTTGCATCCTGTTGTACCTGCAACTGTCAAACTTCTTCAGAAAAAGAAACCGATGCCAGATTTTCCTGAATGGGAGTGGTGAAATGTAGAACTGCTGAGGTAGCTGGTGGTTTCTAGGGAGAATGAGAGGCCCTCCAAAATTGGAGGGAAGATACTAACAGGAAAAGGTCAGAAAAAGCAGAGGGGCACACAGCTGTCCAGGTAACTCTGAAAGCTGGGGAGCACTGCTTTGCTAAATCATGAGTTAAGCGAGCGATGAGTAGCTCATGAGTGTGTTTCTCTGATAGTGCAATTGACTTGTTAACAGTTTTCCTGACTTCTAGGGTTCTCAAAGTGTAACAGAAAGACATCTTAACTGTGACTGCTGGAGGGGATACAATAAGGCAGTATAACTTGGAAAAACAGAAGATATTCCAGTCTCCTCCCTACTTTTAAGGCTTGGGCTTTGCCAGCATTTTCAGCTTCTACCATTGGGGGTGAAGTGGGAAGGTAATCAATACAGAAGCAACATTTTGAGCAGGAGGAAGCCCTTAAAGGGTTTTACATGAAGCTTTTAGTCGTAGGAGGAATTTCTTTCTCGGTTGTTTTTATTGATCCGTCTTTGATAGGGAGTAAGGAGACTTTGCTAGGATTGGAAATCCTTTCCTCCAGTTTGACTTCCTCCCCGATTTCTGAGTTGAGTCATGTTTCAAGGAGGGGTTTTTAGTGTGTGTATGCCTTGTGCAATGTGATCTATCTGAATGACAGGAGGCCTGTAAGCTTTTTGTATATGAGCTGGGGACTGCGTACATGAAACTTCCAGTGTTTTCTGCCACAATGGGCTTGAAATGTGGCAGTCCTCGGAAATGTTTTTCCATGAACATCTGTGGAAAATGTCTTGCTCAGATTCTTTCCATTCAAGGCAGAACTTGCTGGCTGCAAGCGGAGACCTCCGCTCTTCTTTCTCCACTTGCTGTTGCAGAGGGATGTATTTATTCCATTTGGTTAATCTGAAGTGTTAATGTAAAGGCATTTGTTTGAAACTTCCTGAGCTAAAAAATGAAATTTGGATATTGTCCACTGAATTATATAAACTGGAAATCGAGGGAGGTGATGATGGTGGTGAGGAGGACCCTAGTAGGTCATTAGTTTTCAAATATTCAATCAATGGCAGATTGTTCTCTGCTGGATATATATTTTAAGACCAGAGAGGGTCTTGTAAATCCTCTGGTCTGGTCTTATGGATAACATGAATCACTAGACTAATTTCATAAAATGAATGGCTGCTATATGTCTAGTAGCTGTAAGCAAGCTAAGCTTATTTGGGGCGTAGGGAGAAGCTGTCCCATATGAAGACTTTAATATTCTTCAGTGCTGCTGTTGGTTTTGTTTTGTTTTGTTTTTTTTTTTTCAGTGTAGAACAGAAGTTCTGTGTATCTCTTTCAAAGGTTGCCCAGCAACGTAAGGGACAAGAGCAGCTGACAGTGCTTGTCTTGAAATTTTCTCTTGATTTAATTCCATTGTTTCTGCTGAAACTCAAAAGCATCCTCTCTTCCTGAGCTATTGGATGATGTAATGTATGTGTACATAGCCTTTCTTTCAGCCTGGAACACACCTGTCTTCTGTTCCTTGCTGTTCTCCTTCTGAAGCCAGTGTATCAATACATCTTCTTGTAAGGCTTGTGATCCTACTAACCCAACCTGAAGTCTCTCACTTGTCTTCTGGTAAGCTGGAGGTGTTGCTCCACTGGCAGTGCCTTTGCACTATAAGAGCTGAGCAGAGATGTCAGAAGCTGTCTTTTTTTTTGTGCTTGCATTTGACTTCAGCCTTAGTCAAGCTGGCCAGCAAAGGTGGAAATCAAATAGCTGGGAACTTGCTTGAGGTCAGAGTGCTTATCTGATGCAGATCTGTGTACAGGTATGTGGTTCAAATGGCTCCAGCTGGTCTGCAGCTGTTGTTTTAATGCTGAGGCACCTGTCCTCTTTGAAATCCACCTGGTTTATCCTGGTGTCAGAAATTCTTTTGGCATTCATCATTTACTTTTCTAACCCTTTTACCCGGTACCCAGCAACCCAGATTAATGTTTAGAGTGTCTTTGACCACTCTACCCTGACAGAGATTTACACAGCAGTGACTTATTTTCCTTTCCCTTCAGGGAAGCAGGGAGAAGGAAGCTTTTAAGCTCATATAGAGAAGTATGTTATGAGAGAGAACCATTTGGAGCTTGGCTGTGTTGTGAGCTGGCTTCGCCCTGTGCCATTCAGCAGAGGGCAGAAAGCTGTGGAGAGACAAAAAATAAAAGAGAACTTTAAGGGAAGCATCTCGATGAAATCTTCAACTTTGGATTACATCTGCATGTGAGCTCATTGCACAGCAATGTATTATCTTCAGTTTGGAAGAAGCTGAGATAAATGGAGAGCTGCTGAAATATGAGCTTAGTACTGATGCTGAACTTGCAATTAAAATGAGATGATGCCCTGCAGTGACCCCAAGAGGTACTCAGTTTCAAGATAGGAGAATAGAAAGATTCTTAAAGGAAAGAAACCTTAATCATGGAAATGAATGAAGAGCAATACAGCAGAAACTCTTTGGCAAGAAAGGCTGGTATTTTCCAGCCACTGTTAATGGGCCTAAACATGCTTTGTCATTGTGTGCCTTTGTGCCTGTGTGCATTAATTTGTAGCTGGAAGTAGAAACCACAGACTAAATTACTGGGGGCTTCTTCCAGTAACAGCTGTTACGAAGTTTGGGGTAAAACTTGTTAGGGAACAGCTCTGTGAAGGAGGAGGGAGAGGGCAAGGGGCTGGAATACTGTGGGTTTAGGAGCTCATTATCTCGAGAGAAGCAGGTCATGGGATCCTCAGTTCAAGAGTGGATGATTTGGTGCCAGGGCAGATATGAGTAATGTTTTGGAAGACAGAGAACTTGTGGGTTGCATCAGGTTTTTTTTTTCCCTCGTGTTCCGTGGTGCTGGCTGATTACAAGTAGGGAAGCTGTACACAGTGATGATGGCCTCCCTGCTGGGTAACGGACTGGGCACAGGCTTCTTGAGTAGAATGGCCTGCTCTAGATCTCAGTTGTTGGCCACATTACTTGACCTTTCTCTGCTCTGTTTTACTTGTCTGGAAAGTAAAGGTAACTCATGTCTGTGGGGAGACTATACCTTATTTTTGCAGAGAAGGTACGGGCTAAAATGATATAAAAAAGGCCAAAATGTCACCTGTAGGACCTAGGTAACTTCTGTTGTAAATCTAGATGTTAACTGGCTTTTGGTTATTCTCTCTCCTTTTCCCATTCTTTTTCTTGCAGATTTAAGGTGTTTGGATTACTGAGCAGTGAAGGAGAGCAGGGAGAATGGGGTGACATCAGGTAAATAGGGCTCAGGGTTTTTTATTTTTCTCCAATATGTAAATCCTTAAGCTGAGTAAATTAACTTAATAAACTTGAACTCCTCCTTTCCACCCTGCAGCCTCTTCAGTGTGAATCTGATTAAACACAAAGTAATAAACCAAATTTGGTGGAGCTTATAAACACTTTTTCCTTTAATTTACATATGTGGAAGAATTTGCAATACACTTTTTAGCTGAAAACTATATCACTGTAGGGTTTGGATCCTGGTGTTTCCTTCCTGGGTTGCATGAAATCAGTATTTGAGTAATGAGATCTACTGCAAAAGGAGACATTCAGAAGAAATTGCACCAAACAAGTCCTGAGCCTGGAACTTGGTTTCTCTTTAAGCACTTCTAGATTTGTACTAGTGAAGTTCTAACCTCAGTTTCTTCCCTTTCTATTTAAAATTATGTAGTGTTTTTCAAGCATTCAGAAGTCAAGAAATGCTCTGAAAACTTTTTGTTCCTATCTTGGCTGCAGATGCTTTTTAATGTAAAATTGTTATTACTTTAATAAAGAAGAAAACTTATTTTAGGAGGTATATCTAGGCTTACATATAGCCTTACTATAGTGAGGGACCGGGATTTTGACTTAGTTTAAATCAAAGGTCTCAGTAGAAGATGGCAATTTAGGGGAAGGTTGATGCTTAGATGGTAGAATTGCAAATGCTGGATTGTGTTGTAAATCTGTGCTCTTTAGTTTCTGAACTAGTTGAAGGCATGACACTTATCTTCAAACCTGAAGTTATTCAAATCCAATTATTTCTCAGCTTTCAAACCCTGAGCAGCTTTCCTAACACTTAACTTTGCTTTGTTCTTGATGAGCTTTACAGGTCATGCTTGATCTGTCAGGCCTGCAATCGAAACTAAATTCTAGTTTGTGTTTATTCTCCTGAGTGACTAGTAGGTGCCAATAACAGTATTTCAAACTGTTAAAAACAGGTGGCAAGGTGAACAAAGCCACGTCATCTGTTATCTGTAGTGTTCTGTTTTTCTCAGTGTTAATGTAGCATGAACTCAGATGTCATTGAAGGAGAGTTGATGTCACCTCCCCAACCCTTCCTGTGATACTACGGGTGCTTGAATATGGCTATGCTGAGACTGTGATAGTCAATGTCATCAGTGTCTACTAGGAGTTGCCTGTTACCACATGCCTGCATCTATAAGACTGGAGTTGAGGGGGTTTTTGGTGTTAGAGGGCAAAAACTTAAGAAAAGCACTTGGGTTTTGTGTGCCAAGCCCTGCTTGGTGGAGTCTATATCCAGAGCCTCTTGAATACTGTGGTGTGATGGTAATTTAACAGGGAGGCGGGGGGGGGAACCGAAACAACTGGATCTGTAACTTGCAGAAGACTCTTGTGGTGCATTTGTGACCTATTGGAAGGTCCTCAGGAGCCTTGAAAATGTGTCTGGAAGCATCCCATGTTTGCTATGGTGCTGTTTTTTGCCCAGGTGCTTTTCTTGAGCTGGCAGTAAAGCAGATATCCAGTTAGATAAGGTGATAGTTTTGCTGTAACCCACTAACAAACATTGATTTGCTGATGCTTTTATTTGAGATTGGCATGCACCTCATTCCTGCTTCTCTGATCCTGTTGCTAGACAGATTCAGCTGGAGCCAGAGTAAATTGTTTAAGCTGGGGTCATAAATCAGGCAAGTTGTAGTTGGGTTAAAAACACTAGTCAGTTGAGTTTTTAAGAATAAAACTGAGCAAAATCAAGACCAGAACCCTCCTATAGAAAAGGGCAGCGTGCAGATAACTTTTTAATGAGGGATTAGAGCCATGTCATCAGCTTCTGTGAATCTTTCCCAGGCTGTGGCTGTGTAGTGACTAAAAGTCTGACTCAAGTGTACCTTATGGTGGAGGGTAAGGGATTAAATGATCTTTGTGGTCCAGCTCAGGGCTAATGGGTCTCTGTTGCAAACATCCTCCTGACTTTTTAGGTTTTGTAGTGGTGGAAAAACCATGTATGAAGATGCTTTATTCTGTCCTTTAATGCCTGAGGGCAACCTGAGGCCCAGGGCGTGGGGCATGTGGGTAGAAGGCCTGAGATACTTCTGAAAAAAGATACTCCTTCTAGGGAGTTGCAGCCACACCGTTTTCAAGGCTGAACTAAGAAGCTTTCACTGTAATGAAGCTTACTTAGGTTTTAAAAAAAAAATAAAAAATATTGTTTTCCCTCTTCAGCTGGAGAGGGAAGAGCACAGCGCTTAACACATTTCCAGGCTCTCTGTTGAAATCCAGTTCTTCTAACACAGGATAGTGATTTCTCCCTGGAGGTACAGATGGTAGCTTGTAGGAGAGGTGCCCTAGTAGGGAAATAAGCAAAGGGAAATCACCATATGTGACTTGCCAAGGGGAAGCATGATCGTGAAATGACAGAGCAGCTGCTGCCTAGCAGCCTTCTTCCTGCTTAGGAAGCTTTGACTCTTCATGTGGGAGGCAGAGTAGAGAAGTGCTTGGTGACCCAGAACTGAAGAAGAGTATGTAGGGAGTGCTGCGTTATCATGATACATGGCCTTTCCTGGCTGGGTGACCAAACAAGCTTAGCTTTTACTCTTGTGACATGCAATGGCCAGGATTGCTCAGACTCCACTCTGCTTTAGTGGTTTGTTGGCATGCCAGGGTTTGAAGCCAGTGTCTGCTGAATGCAGTAAATGCCTGGACTTTCAACCTAGAAATAAGGCCTGAAAAGTCCAATCTGAATGTACGTCTTTCCCTGTTTACCCTGCCAGGGCAGGAGTAAGGCAGCCCATCTTTATCCTGACAAAGTTGGGATCACTCAGTTCATCTCCCTTGCTCGATCCCTGCCAGCGTCTAGCCAGAACAGAGCCTGTTTGCTGAAGTAAAGCATGTCCCATATTCCTGAAGTGATGTCACCTCACTTGCTGCTGGAACTTAGGATAGACCCCAAGCTATAGATAGTAGGAGGATTATTATGGTGCAGTTTTGCCTTTGATCAGTGCAGCAGAGGATATGTGCTGGGAATGCAGGGATGTTCCTGGCAGATTTGACAGCCTCTTTGTTTCTGTTGCTGTGACAGTTCACATGCAGCTTGAGACTTTTCTGGTTACAGTTGGCTGGAGTGCCCTGGTCCATGCTGCCTTTAGTCCCCTAGGACCTTGAACTTCTTTCTGTACAGCTCTAAAGAAAATGATGGAAAATATCTTGGTTTTTTTTTTTTTTCTGAAGACAAATAATCAAATAGGCTGCAAAGGAAATATGGTTGAGGAGTGTGTGTCTGTGAATATCAGGAAATAAATTGAATTCACAAAGAAAGTTTGGACAGAGGATGAGGAAGCAATCAGATTAATCTCTCTCCATTTCCCCAGAAAAGGATCCCATCATACTGAGATTAAGTGCTTGTGAAGTCACAACCTTGATAGCTGCACTTTAGAGTGTTTTAGGTCTCTTATTTCCTTAAATATATTCTAGCCTAAGCATACAGGAATCTCAGCTGGTAGTCTGCATGTAACTTCTACTGCATCTCTGCCACCCTTTTATCCTTGCTTGGTGGGTTAACTTGCGATCTTATTTTTTTGTTAGAGAGGATTTCTAGTATCAAAGTGGGCACAAACCTCTGGGATGTATGTCTACATACTGCCCTTGTCTACAAAGTGCAACTGCTTCTGGGACAGAGGAGGGGGGGGTGAAATTTTGAATGCCACAGAAGTAATGATTGCATTGTAAGTGGAATTAATTTCTTAGTGTGCTGTGTAATCTCTGCTGACCAAAACAAGACGGCCTGTGTAGTCTAGAATAGCTTCACCAAAAATGACAGCTCTGTCTTCACAGCACATTCAAGTTTCTTTCCAGAAACTCAGTTTGGAAGTGATGTGATAAGTATATGCAGTATGGTAAATTATCCACATGGCTTTCCACAGAAATCTGTTGGGAGGGCAAGGGACAAATGGGTTGCTTGGATAGTTTCCTTAAATGTTCTAATCAAAAGCCTTGCTGGCCACAGATACTCAGTGGGTTTGAAATTTACAGTTCCTGTACTGAAACAGTAGCATGTAAGAGTGAAGGAGAGCAAATCTTTCAACAGCTTTTCTTTCATGCCCAAGCCACCTGTCTATGCTTGTTGTTGCTGCTGCTGTTCCAAAGGTACCTGAGCCAGGTAATTATACCAGCTCATGGAGTCCAGGGAAGGTAAAAAGCGTTAATTTTTAATCTAGGTCTCAAGTTTCTTCTTGGGTGCCCTGGCCTCTTTCCCCAAAAACCATCGTGGAGGCCACTATTAGTATCAGCTTTCCTCCTACTTGTTTCCCTCACCTTGTTTAGTAGAGAAATCACTAAGGATATTTAGATGCATACTTCGGTTTCTGCCCTGTGAAACAGAGTATTGGCAATGTTGACATATCTGAGGAGTTGTGATTTTGTTAATTTTGCATGAGATGTAGTTGTGAAAATTTGGGGAAATTTTGTTTTTTAAACAAAATTTTTTCTGACCTCAGAAGTCAAACACTACATGTTGTCATGGTGTCTGAGCATTTCATAACAGCCTAATGGTTTTCATCAATATCATCACCACTTTGCAACTGAAGGAGTTACTGTACCCTTGGTCTTAGTTTCTTCTGTAGAAGATGTTTCTATCTGTGGCAGAGCCTGAAGGAAAACCCACAGAAAAGTGTTATAAGATGCATTTCTTGTATTGCCTGGGTTTCAGTTCCGTAGCAAAACCATCTGTATTGTTCAAATACTGGTTTGCTCTATCTTGAGTTTGTATTGACAGCCTCAACTAAAAAGATCTGTGCTGGATTAGCCTGAAGACCAAACTTTAGGCTTTTAGAGTCACCAATGGAAGACTGGCTCCTTTTCTGCAGGAGAGCAGAAGACAGACTTCCGCAGTAGCCTCTGTGTTGAGCGACAGGTCTGGCAGTTTGAGTATTTTGTCTTAGTGCAGGAGTTAATGGCTAAAAATGGATAACTATTTTGTGAAAACTTACATGATTGCTTATCCCTGCTTCAGAGTTCTGTCTCTACAAACTAGCAGAGAATACTTCAAGAACATACAAGAAAGGTTTTGGACACTGATGAAAAGACTGTAATGAATAATTGCGGTTTCTCTTTTCTAGGTCCTGTGTTTAATGTCTCGGTGCATTCTGACAACCCAACAATTTACCAGGGCGAACTGGCAGATTTGCTGTGTATCGTCACAACAGAAGGAATGGCATTTGAGCCAGGTATTTCATCAAAATTACTTGTAACTCCTTTGACTTCACCAGGCAGAATAATATCAACAGCTCAACCCTATGTCCTTTGAGTGAGGGTGGAGAATTGAGAACCAGCACTGAGAACTGATTGAAAACAAGATTTTTTTTTTTTGCTTTGCATTCTGAGGGGAGGGAAAAAGTATTCTTACTGCTAAAACCCCTTGTGCTGCCTGTACCAACTAACCCCACTGTTGACTATCTCAGCCTACAACCACTAGATGGGTCATGAAAACTGTTCCTGTTTTCTTTCATTGGAAAGGAAGTCTATTGGCAAAACCCGTTAGCAGAAAATGATCACCTCTAAACAAATCTTAGTCACTTAGCCAGTCTGCTTGACATTTCAGAGTGAATTTAAGCTTTATGTAAATCTAAAAATCACAGAAATTAACTACTGCAGCCTAAATGCTGAAAACTAATGTTTATTGCTGATGTCTTCAGAGGTGAGCTTTTTTTTATTTTTTTTTGGGGGGGTGTGTGTGGAAGAAGAAACAAGCACAGTACCTAATTGCTGTGAAAAGGATAGCAGACACTTTAAAGCCAAAGGGCTGGAAGGTTCAGAGAATTGCTCAAAACCTAGCTGCTTGCCAAGCATTGCCTGAGCTACTTTTCATTAAAGTGCCATGAGAATAACTGGTTATTATACTCAAAATTTGAGTTTGGAGTAGGTTTAGCTTTTAAAAAGTCATTATATATACATATATATGTATGTATATATTTATATACATGAATATAAAAATTAAAATAAATCTACATGTATGTATGTAAATATAAATATATATATATATACTTAAGTATAAAGATGTCATGATTCATGCAAAATTTAGTAGTGTATGCATGAGCTGCTACAAAAGAGATGCTGTGCAGAAAATATTACTTATATTTAGTAGCTGATGAGGTGAAGTACCAAGCTTAGTAAAGGCCCATCACCTCAAAATTCTGAGATGTCTGTTCTGCATTACATGTGAGCGTAGCAGGGAAGCAATTTGCTAGATTACAGTTTTGTGCTGCCTGTGAAAAAATGATAGAAGTCTGTAGATTGTATTATTGAAATGCTTGGTAGGGAAGAAAAGCTGAGTAAACTTTATTGCTGTTAAAAGGTTCATAGCTTGGATACTGGACACAGTAAGCAGTGACGTACGCCTGTACGTACACCTCAGTCTGTCCTGCAGTTTCTGCTCAGCAGAAAGCCTCTTCTGAGTTGAGGTGTGCCCAAGCTCTTACAGGTATTGTTGTGAGGTAGTACCTAAAGCATCTGGCTTCCTTTGCAAAGCAATAATTGCTGGCAGGGAGCAGTTGCTTGCTTCTGCTGGTGTTCAACAGCTAAAATAAGCTTGGGGTTGACTTGTGAAAGAGGCCTCAGCATCCCTGACCTGCTTAAAGCTTGAAAAGAGGCCACTTAGTAACAGTGGGGCTCTTCTGTCAGTGCTCTGCCGCAGATGGGTTCATGATGGTTTTGTGTGTGTTTGGTAGCTTGAGACTGGGAGAAGCACTGACAAGATAAGGGTAGTCAGATGGATCTAAGTAAAAAGGTGACCTCTTTGAGGAGCTTCTCATCAGCGCAATTCAGTCCATGCTCTGAGCCTCAACTGGATCAGGCCCAGCCAGCATGGGTTCGTGAAAGGCAGGTGCTGCTTGACCAGCCTGAACTCCTTCTATGACCAAGTGACCTGCCTAATGGATGAAGAAAAGGCTGTGCGTGTTATCTGTCTGGACTTTAGCAAAGCCTTTGACGCTGTCTCCTACAACATCTTCCTGGTGGCTGGTGGCTCACGGATTAGATAGGTGTACTCTTTGACGTGTAAAAAAAAACTGGCTGAATGGCCGAGCTCAGAGTTGTGGTGAACGGAGTTAAATCCAGTTGACGGCTGGTCACAAGTGGCATTCCCCAGGGCTCAGTTTTGGGGCCAGTCTTGTTTAATATCTTACCAAGGATCTGGATGAGGGGATTGTGTACTCCCTTAAGTTTGCAGATCACACCAAATTGAGCTGGAGTGTCAACCTGCTTGAGGGTAGGAAGGCTCTGCAGAGGGATCTGGACAGGCTGGATCGATGGGCAGAGGTCAGTTGTATGAGGTTCAACAAGGCCAAGTGCTGGGTCCTGCACTTCAAGCACAGCCCTATGCAACGCTACAGGCTTGGGGAGGAGTGACTGAAAAGCGGAAAGGCAGAAAGGGACCTGGGAGTGCTGGTTGACAGCCAGCTGAACGTGAGCCACCAGTGTGCCCAGGTGGCCAAGGCAGCCAACAGTATTCTGGCTAGTATGAGGAATAGTGTGGCCAACAGGAGTAGGGAAGTGATTGTGCCCCTGTACTTGGCACTGGTGAGGCCACACCTCAAATACTGTGTGCAGTTTTGGGCCTCTCAGTACAAGAAAGACAGGGAGGTGCTGGTGTGCATCCAGAGAAGAGCAACAAAGCTGGTGAGGGATTTGGAGCACAAGTGTTAAGGAGTGGCTGAGGAAACTGGGATTGTTTAGTCTGGAGAAGAGGAGGCTGAGGGGAGACCTCATTGCTCTCTACAACTACCTGAAAGGGGATTATGGTGAGGTGGGTGTTGGTCTCTTCTCCCAAGTAACCAATGATAGAATGAAAGGAAGTGGCCTCAAGTTACACCAGAGGAAGTTTAGATTGGATATTAGGAAAAAATGTTTACTGAAAGGATTGTCAAGCTTTGGAACAGGCTGCCCAAGGAAGCAGTGGAGTCACCATCCCTGGAGGTGTTCAAAAACCATGTAGACGTGGCACTTTGGGACATGGTTTGGTAAGCATGGTGGCGTTAGGTTGATGGTTGGACTTGATGATCTTGGAGGTCTTTTCCAACCTTAATGATTCTATTCTATTCTAACTTGCTGAATGAGCGGGATGTTGGGCCCTAACCAGCCATGCTAGGTGGAGAAACCCCATCTGGGCCTTTCATATAGGCCTGAGAAGCTGGCCCCTCTGCAGTCGTTGCTGGTCCTCTGGGTGAGACTGGCAGAAGAGCTGCAGGGTACAGCTGGAATCTATGTGACAGCTGTAAGGTATGCAGACTTCCCTTGTCAGTCTGCCTTCTTGGCCTTGAGAGATGGAGGGGACTAGAACAGTTGGATAACGGAGCAGGTTAGGGGAAGAAGAGGAGCCTTAAGGGCTCGTATGATAACAAACATGTAACTCCTCGGAAGTAACCTTTTTCCTTGTATCTCATCTCTGATCTCTCTATGCTGAGTCAGTATCACAGTTTAATTCACAACTGGCATGGAGAACTTGCTCTTTAAATGAGTGCCAGAATGTTAGACTGTGAAAATAACAGGGCTGTCTCATCCCAGTGGGGAAATAAAGCACACTGTTAGGGAAAGCCTACACCAGGTAATCAGATAAACAGAGCAAAAGTTGCCAGCATCTCCTAGAAGAAAACAAATGACAGCAGTACAGGCATGATGTTTCCATTTGGGAATGTGATGAGAAAGGAGAGCAGAGCAATTGCATTTGACCCTCTTCTGAGGGGCAATGATGGCTTTCAAAGGCCATCTACTCTTTTGGTGTCAGAGCTGCTTGCAAGGCTGTGTTTTGGGCCCTCTTGTGAGCAAAGAAGGATCAGGGAATTTCATAGGATCTCTTGTTAAATGCGTGTCAAAAACACTTTAAACACACTTAGTGTGCCAGCCTGCTCTGCTCTTGTGCACATACGCACTCAACTTTGCAAGCATGCATGTGAGTTAGTATGTATGCTTCCTGTAATAAATTGAGATGTCAGGTGCTACCTCTCTTCAGAAAAGAAAGTACTTCCAAGGAGCTGGGGAAAAGTTAAATGACCAATGATCTTTGTCAGTGCCCTTCTTTGTTACAGCTAGTTTGATCCCTTTGTTTCTAGAAGCATTATTTAGGGGTTGGACCCTTGTCTGGCAGAGGCAATTCAAAATACTCTCTGTGTGTTTGTGTGTACCCGCCCTGTGGGAAATTCTCAAAAGGGTGGAAAAGGCTTTGGCGTGACTGCTGCGTGCTTTAATTTCCTCTGCTTCTTTGAGACCCTGCTGAAATGGAGTGTGTATTACTAAGCTGAGTACATGGCAGCAACTGCTCCAGCTAAAGTGCTCCTTTGGCTTGGCAGCTGTGGTTGGTGTTTTGAATTGATATGAGGGGAGTATGTGTGTGTCAGGGGAAAATAGTAGTTTTTCTGTGCCCTAAAGATATAAAAGCTGCTTCTGATATTTCTGTTGAATACACATTTTCACAAACGATCTCTCCAGACTTCCCAGATCACCCTTTCTTGGGCTACGTGCTTAGGGATTTAAAAGTATTACTTACTGTGCTTGAAAGGAGATGATTTTTTTTTTTTTATCTGCTTCAGACAGACCCAGTGGGCACTCTGGAGAATTTAACAAAACCAGCTTGTTTACCTCTTGTATGGCTTGAAGTGGTTTGCTCAGCTCTCTAGGAAGCCCTATTCAACCTCATTTAAATGTAGTAAACAAAAAGGGTCTCAAAATTGTGATTCAGCACTGTAACAAGATGCTGAGAGAGCTCCATTCTAAGCAGTGGAAGTGTATGGTTCGTAAGAGCTGGTCTAGAAATAGGATTCCCTATTTTGAGGAGTGGTTGGCCAGGGAAGCAGCTAAGACCCAGACAGCTTAGTCCTGTGTGTCAAATGGAAATATGCATAAAGATGTGCTTTACATGTTGATGATCATCACTAACTGAGGAGGGGTGGAAGCGTAGCACCACCGTTACTCTGCTTGCAGAACTCTGAACTGTCCAGCTCCCAGTGCTTTGTGTTTCTTTATGAAAGCAGCCAAGTTTTGTGAGCTGGGGACACTGAGGTCCTTGATGGCCTTCTGAGCTTTGCAGTGGGATGTTATGCTTTCCTGTAACGTGGGGCACCTTGTCCAGGTGGAGCATGGAATGAACCAGTGAAGGGAACCTTTGTAGTGTTAAGTGTGAGTGTGGTTCTGGTGGTTGGGTTTGTTTTTGTAGACTGGGAACAAAAATTGTCAGAATTACTTGTCAACATTGATGCAAGATGTATGTGGAATGGTACAGATGCTTTTGGGAAGCCTAACGTGACTCATTTTTTGTCAGTAAAACTACATATTCGTTAGCACTTGGGAGCTGCTAGACATGTTCATGACTGATCTTTAGAGAGCACCTGATTTATGTCCTGGTTGTGCTAAATTTTCCCATGTTGTTATTGCATGAAACCCAGAGATATATAGAAATGAATCAGATGGCTTTGCTGTATGAAGCTATTTCAAGAAGGATAGTGACAAAGAGTACTCAGAGCCAAATTCTCCCTCTTGCTGTCTGTAGTGAGTCACTAATTGCGCACTGTGTATACTGACTAATAAAACATGTTGGCATAATACTGTTGTCCCATGTTGTGATTACAGAAGATAGATTCAGCTATTTCAAAATGACAGCAAGTGCCTGTGCTCATCTTTGTATGACGGAACCTCAAATTAACTGAGACTGAAAAGAAGGAATTCTTCAAAGGTAGCAAGTTGCTTGGGAATCTGAAAGCTAGATGATTTTTACATATATGTCTCTCTAAATTTATTCTTTAAATCTTTTTTAGCAAGTGCAATGGTATGTTCAGAGTAGTTGGGCTTAGCCTGGAAGGTATCCATATGCTCTTACAGTACCTGGAAACATAAGCGCTAATGGCAGCCTGGATGATCTTTGGAAGGAATTGGTCGTTCCCAACATGACTGCCTGTGGACTGGTGCTATTACCGTATTTGGCATAAACAGGCAGCAGAGATGAAGAGTAGTTTATAGAAACAGAGCTTTCTCCAGTAGAGCCCTATTTCCCACAGGCAGTTGGATGAGCACACAAAGCAGAGGTCAAAGTTTGGTCCTGTTAACTGAACTTGCATTTATGGTAATTTTTATTAACTTTGCTTTCAGGAGAAGCAGTCCAAGTGCTATGCCAAGTAACTAATAGCAGTATGATGGGCAGGAGTGATTGTTGTGAGGGCTGCTGGTCTCTATGAGCTATGCTGACCCCATGTAGAACTGGGAGACCTACTCATGCTGTAGGGCTGCAAAACAAGCCAGGTGCTCTCCTGGGGTTCTGTGCTGTCACCCGAAACACCTGGCCCTGGCCAGGGCAGGAAACTGGCTGGTGTCCTAAAACAGTTTGGTCAGGCAGCATCTCTGGTAGTGACATCTGCTTTCTCATCTTCTTGTTTTGTTTTTGAACATGTGTGTAAAACCAGTGCATGTTACAAGGGAGTTAATTATACCCCAAACAGTGGGTGGTTTGTTTTTTTGTTTTGTTGTTGTTGTTTTGTGGTGGTGTTTTTTTTTTTTTTCTTTTGTCTGCAGTAAGGGGGAATGTTCTACCTGGCCAGCTGATGCTGTACTTCAAGTAGCAGAGCTGAGGGTGTCCCTTCACTTCACTTTACTTTCAAATGCTATTTTAAGGTTCCCTTCTTTCCCAAAGTGTTAGCTTGCTTGATAGAGGCTTAAAAATTGTCTTCACTTATATCTGCAAAGACTTGAAGTACAGCAGCAGGTTTAGGGCTTTAATTTTTCTATTAGCCTGGAGATCAAATGCGAAAGTTTAGAGAAGAGCAAACTCAATTAGATGAAATATCAGTTCTAAATTTCAGGTCACTAATACTGTTTTCTTCAGAGAATACAGTATATCACCAAAATCACTGGGACTGCCTTAAGTGTGAAAAGGTTAATCTCTGCACACGTTCTACCAGTACCCCAAACTCAGGACAGAGATAGTAACCTCTGTTTCCAGTTTGGGCCCATCAGTTTGCTGATGTGCCAGGAAGGGGGACAAAGGAGCAGGTTTTCCTGTCTATGCTCTAGGTCATGCCAGGTTTCAGACTCTGACAGGTGTTGCTGGGCTCACGTTAGCAAAGAATAGTGGTGATTTTTAAAGCAGATACTCAGCTACATCAGCCTAATGGGGTTAAGACTGAGATCTGCTAATGGGATCAATAGGATCTTGCATGAACGTAGGGAGAACTGATGATGAACTCTGACTACCTGTCAGCTATGTTAAATGTGGAAGGTGTTGCAAATGCATTTTATAGACTATCTCCCTGGGTGGTAAAACTTCGTGATGTGTGACAGTAACCTACAACTCTGAGGGGAAAAAAAAAAATCTGTAAAAGCAGCATGGTCAGACTTTTCTCCTGGATACTTTGTACTTCTGTAGGTAATTTTTTTTGGTGCTCTCTGTAGAATCTTTATGTTCATTTAGGCACGCTAAATGCAAGGAAGGGGCCTTCAGGAAAGAGCTTTCTGACTTTGCAGTTGTGTAGGCCCTGCATGAAGATAACATTTAGCAAATCACTCTGCTCGCAAATACCTAGCACTTCCACTCCCTTTTCACTGTAAGTTCAGCCTAGTTGTAGAACTTCTTATGACACCAGGCCTGCTTGATGAAAACTTGGATCAGAGATTAAATATAAATTCTAGGATAGCAGACAGGAAAGCAAGAAATCTCCTTTGTCATCCCTGTGGTAAGACACTCTGTGCAACTACATTCTTTCTGCCAGTGCATTTCATTGTGGTTCACTGCTTGAATCCTCCTTGAAAGGACATGTTAAGAGCACTTTCATTTTTTCTTTTTTCTTTATTTTCTTTTTTTTTTTTCTTTTGCTGTCAGACCAGCGTTGGCTATGCTGCTTGCAGATTAACCTTTCTGCTGAGAATTGGCACTATGAACACTTTTCAGAGCTCATAAATATGTTCAAATTCTTCTTTGTCCACAAATGCAGATGATATGTCCTTTGATGTGTCCTGGTTTGCGGTGCGCTCCTTTGCGTTGGACAGAGAACCAGTCTTGCTAGCCTCGCTGGACCGTAAAGGGATTGTGACACAGAGCAGGAGAAATGGGAGCAGTGATCTTAGCCTGGAGAGAATCAGCCCACTGGAATTCCGGCTCCGCGTGCATGGCTGTGAGGACCACGACTTTGGGAACCACTACTGTGTAGTGACCCCATGGGTGCGGTCTGCCACTGGCGTATGGCAGCGGGAACCTGACATCAAAGCCAAACCCGTCTTTCTATCTGTGAAAATGGATGGTAAGAGATTGCAACATGTGTTATGTGACACTTTGGTTGTTGTTTTTTAACACCTTGTTATGTCTTTCTGTGACAAGTATTCCTCATGGCTGTTTCCAAAGGTGCTTGTGATAATCTCATTAGACACTGTTATCCTTTTCTATTGTTTTGCAACTTCTGATTCCAGATTCTGTAGACTAGGTAAGCCTTGAACAGATCACACTCCTCAGACTGGAATGTTCTCTCTCATGATAGTCTCTTGGTGATGTTTTGCATAGCTGAGGTGTCTTTCAGTCAAGGCATGGTATTCTCTCGAAGTGTTAACCCTTCTACTGCCTGCAGGAGGAAGCCTTGGAAGCCTTGGTTTGCAAATAAGGCGTGCTGAAGTAGAGTTGCATTGTGGTTAATATCAAAGCTGAGAATAGAAAGTCAGAGCTCTGACTCCTTCCTTCCTCCTTAACCACAAGACGTACTGCACCCTGCACTTAATGCCTTGTCTGCTTTCCAACCTGAGTTGCAAGGGTTGCTAGACTTCATGAGAAGCAAGCTACACACGGAATGCTGCATTCGTCACGAAGCTGGGGAGGAAAATTAATGCAGGAGGAGTTTTGAACTAGTTGCTTTCTTTTCAGTATTTCCAGGAAAGGTCATATTGGGAAGTTCCATGAACTTGAAAGGAATCAGAAGCTTTTGTTCTTCTTACTGTGCAGATAACTATTGTAACTGTACTTTCCAAACTCCCTTACAGTTCTTGACCTTGCATTTTAACTGAACAGTAGGTGCCTACAAATAAAATTTCTTGTTTAGGTACCAAATTTGGAGTTTGATTAGACACGGTTGCTGAGTGGCAGTAAATATACTGTATGAGTAGTTCTAATCAAGCAAAGCATAAAGGAGTCCACTCCGTGCATTTTGGAAATATATTACAAAGTGCAGCCTACCTCTGATAGGGAAACTTTGTAAGACTTTAGTTTGGAGGAACAGGTAATGGGATACCTTTTGGAACTAGCACTGCTTTGGTGTCTCACTCCAAGGTTCCTCTGGTGCTTCCAGCCTCCCTGAGTCTTTCAAATGGTGGAGGAAAAATTAGGCTAAAGTAGAAGGAAGTCCAGTAAGAGACCAATTTTTCAAACCTCAAAAGACAGTAATCAAGAAAGAAAACTGATGTAACTTCCTTCTGAAATAATTAATCTGCCTATGACTGAATAATGTGGAATTTTCTCCCTTTTTTAGGCATGAACAAGTAAAGGGAATCTCTGAATTTCTCAGTGATATCTAATGACTTTGTCTTCCTCTTTCAGTTCTGAATGCTTTCAAGTATCCCCTGTTGATTGGCATCGGTCTGGCCACTGTCATTGGACTGTTATCCTGCCTCATTGGCTACTGCAGCTCCCGTTGGTGCTGCAAGAAGGAAGTGCAGGAAACAAGACGAGAGCGCCGCCGGCTAATGTCGATGGAGATGGACTGAGCGTGGGAGCCAGACACACTTGCATTTCAGGAGAGACTCACAGGGCTCTTGGACTGTGCTGAGACACTCACTCGCAGGCCCAAACAAGACAGTGTGTTTCCTTTCTGATTTTAGCCTGGACCTCAAGCTTCTCCTTGTTACATGTCATGTCCTGAGAGCGTTCAGGCCATATTTAGCGACTTGGAGTTCTCCTCTTCCAGCAGCACTTTCTGCATAGGGATCATGTCCTTTTAATGTGCAAACTGTTGAGCCTTCTTTCAGCAGGGCCCTGTGACAAAATTCACTAAGGTTTTTGTTTGTTTGATGGGGTTGCCCCCCTCATCTTGACTTTGAAAAGATGTCCCTGTATGAAAGCGTGATGGGCAGGGCGATGGGTGGGAAATGAGCTGGTAGAAGTGTTAGACTTTCATTGTATTAACCAATCTACTTTTTCCCTTCTACTCCCATCGCACCATCCAGTTCCCTTTCTCTATCCACCTTGGTATATCACAGACTTGACTGTGTTGGATTGAAGGCTGAAGAAAGTTGCTCTGCTGGTGCCTCATGAGGCTGTTCCAGTAAAGAATTGGTTTATAGTTGTCGCATGCCTTCTCTTCCCTGGCCTTCAAAGGGTTTGCAGTTAGCCCCAAAACATAATTTGCCTGGAAGGGAGGTCTTTGAGACACTTTTAAAAAACTTTTTAAATTTTATTTTCGGTGCTCCAAGTTCTTAGCTGAGGTGAATAGGGGCTAACTCAGCAACCCTGAAGAGTTCAGTCCTCAAACTAGCATTTGTTGGATGTCTGCTTATGGCCTCTTTCTCGCCCACCCTTCCACCTTCTTTTCTCCCCACTACAGCTGCTCACGATGTGCCTGAGACCCTGTTCTGCTTGTGACAGGGGGGCGCGTCATGTCTAGGACAAGGCCCAGCCTTCTGCTGGCCTCAGCAGAGAGGTGGGAGACCTTGCCCCATTGGTGATCTGGTGATGGTGTGACTTACGAAAAAAAAACCAAAATCATGATTAATCTTTATCTGCAGTTGGCTAACTGATCACGTTTAGAGAAGACTTGTAAACCACGTGTTACCAAATGCACAGACCAGACTCCATTGCTGCTTCTCCCAGTCACTCAGTGGTAGCCCTTGAACCTGTGCACAATTTGAGATCTGCAGTAGCTGAAGTGCAGCTCAGGGTAGGAATAGGAGCTAGGCCAAGAGGGCAGCAGGAATCCTTCAGGTTCCAGTGATCCTGAACTCGTGCATGGGCCTGCAGCAGGCTTTCCACATGGGTTTGAGACCTATTTCTAGGTGCTAGAGCATAGAAGTCCTACTTTGGTCTTCCACATACACTGACCTGGGCTCCTGAGTGGGAGCAGCTCCTTTTCCAGGCAGTTCTGTCTTCCCAGCACAGCTGGTGTTTTAAGCAATAAAAGTCAGAATAAAGATACTGTGTATAAACAAACAAGGAAGTAGGACTATACCGCAGCCTGACATCACAGCAGGTTTGTCTCGCGTCAAGTAGGATGAGAAATGTGGAGTTGAGGCCAGGGCTCAATCCTTTCCGGAATTTTTTTAAGATAAAGGATCCTAAAGGAGAGCACGCATGGAAGGTAGTGGCTGTGGTGTGCTGTTGCCAGTCCAGACATTAGTTGTGTACTAGATAATGTGCTTCACTAATAGCTCATCCTGCTGCACATTCCAGGGGAGCTGCAGGTCAAGTATCTGTGCTATGAAGGCTTCATTTCGCATCAGTGTTTGTGGAACCTTGCACTCAGCCCTGTGGCTATTCCAATTTTTTTTTTTACATAAATTTTCTTTGTGTGGGTTTTTTTCCTGTCTTGTACTGTGACCTTTGTTCTGAGGCTGATGTGAGGTTTTTCCTAGAAGGCTGTTCCGTTTCCCACATGCGAACATGCGTGCAGTCATGTATGTACACATATGTATGCATAGAGATGTCCAGTGATTATTTTGGAAGCTGAATGTGAGACATCTTCAAAATAGACTTGATTTGCACAGTTGGGGCTTGCAACTTGTTGTTTGACTCTTTAAGATGTTTCATGTGGTATTCCAAAACTGAGACACCCAAAACCTATAAAACTCTGGAAGACTTTGGCCTGAACGTTTATAACTTTTATTTCTGACCTGATGTTTTTCTTTCTGGAAGAGCTCTGAAAAGGCTTACGTTGCAGGCAGGCATAGCTGCCTCTGCTGAGGAGCAGGGCAGAAGCAGTCTCTAGCTTCTGCTGTGAAAGCCCAGTAATCCGTAGTCACGCTTTTCAAAGTAAGGGGTTGAGGAAAGGATTCACTCAGATGTTACTCTGACAGCAAGAACTTTTCTTCCTCTCCTGTCTGTCTGCTGTAGTGAAATCTTGCTTTTTCCTTGGATGTTATGAAACACCATTCTGACATTTGGGATGCTGACTGTCCTTCCTACACTGATGTAGCAGCATCTTTCCTGCATTAACATCTCCTTTCTTCATGGAAGGCCTGTGACATTGGGGCATCTTGGGAGGGGTGGTAGTGGTATTGAAACCCAAAGCATAGCATCAGTCACTTTCTGTCCTCGCAGACTGACTACTTGTTTACATGCTCTTGGTTAAGTTTTAGGGAGAGAGGTTCATGACTGTAATGCAATAATTAGGGAATGAACGAGCAGGGAATCGCCAGCTCTTTCCAAGCACACGACATAGCACAATTTCTCCCTGCTGGAAAAAACTCAGGGTTATTTTGGTCAGGGCTCCCTGCTCCTCTAGTGAAAGGTCCCCGTGTCCTTAGCTAATGCTGACCTTCCCTCATGGCCCATAACAAACCATCTTTGTCATTCCAAGTGAAGCAAGTTTGCCACTAGCTCATACTGCTGCCAGCCCATCGGAAGGCAATGCTGCATCCCCTTCCACCTTGTATTTGCTGTAGTTGGAAGGCTAGAAGCTGAGGGGCTAGACTCCCCCCCTACTCCCCCCAGGTTTCCTTCTACTTGTGCCAATTTTGTATTATCCCCTTTTTTTAAAAATACAATGAGAATCTTCTCTCTAATGAAAAAATCTAGATCACTTTTCGTGTTTTTTATTATTATTATTTCCTATGTGACTGAGGTTTGTGTGAGTGAAGGGATGTGTGCATCTGGTTGTGTATTAAACCTGCAAAGTATCAGGAGAGTAAGCTGCCTGAGATGCAGTGCAAACATCTGTGTTCTCCCTGCTGCAACCTGTGGTATTGTCAAAGTATCCTAAGGGCTCATGTTGATCTTCCTTTGTTTGCATTGCCACATCTCCTGGTTAAGCTGGTAAATTCCTCCAGGGAGTTGGAATTTTGATCCAGGACAAGCTTGAACATCATATAGCAGAAGGGCAAGATATTTTCTTTCTTTTGTTTTAATTTCAAAGTTATAAAGTAAAGTGTTTGGCACAATTCTGGAATGCAGGTACTGAATAGTTCTAACAATGCTGTGTAAAATGTTTCTTTTTATGTTTAAAATAAAAAGCAAGCCTTTTTGATTATGTCTGTGCTGTGGGTCTGGATGTTTGAGCTATGGGCAGTTCTTCCCTTGTACCTTGCATGTATGTTGAGGCAAGGGTTTCAAATGTAAACCTTACAGTCCTGTTTCCAGCACTGTTTACCCTGTAAGATGAACCTTATTTTACACTAAATTTTAAATATTTGCCTACGTTTGTGTGATGAATTGGGGAATGTAATTGTTTTCTGAGTCTATGCAGTTTCTGCCCCACTGGAAGTCAGCCTTTTTGTTGGGGGAGTTTCATTTTGATTACCTACAGCCAGGAGTCACAGTTAAGAGTGTGTGTTTAATATCTGCTGCAAAACCTGATCATTCAATGCTGAATCTTCCTTGAACCCTTTCCAGGAAGAAAATTAGTAGTGTTGGAAGTAAACTTCCTGCTTACCTTGCTAATGAGTGAATTTATGACTTTTCGCCCCACCCCAGCAACCATGCAAGGACACCATGATAGTACAGCAAGGAGGTGACTTGCTTTCCAACAAGTTGCTTGAGGCGGAAGTGGTTTTGGGAAGCCACGACAGGCTTTGGCAAGATGGGTTTGCATTCAGACTGGTGCATGCTCTGTCCGAGATGGTCAGCAGATGGTGATTCATGTCACCGCAGTTCAGGCCTGTTGACAGTGAAGTGCGTACCTTTTGGCTTCTTTCCAGATGGCAGTGTCACAGCTGGCATGGAGAGATGTCCTCTGTCTGCTTACAGGAAGCTGGGAGGTGGCACCAAGGTGTAAGTTCTTAAGGGGTGACAGGGATCATCAACTGAGGTGGAGAAATGTCATAAATGGTCTCTGATCCCTTAGCAGAGCTTTTGGCAGCTGCAGATGTTTAACGCATACATGTCCATGAGTTCTGAGTGGCATGCTTGTAGGACAGCAGTCGTTGGCCTCTAGCTGTGGAGGTTACAGCTTACTGGTAAGTTTAGATCAGCTTTATGCAATCCTCTTGCCCCTGGGATGACCTGGGTCTTAATACTGTTCTTGTAAGGGTGCTAGGGTTTTTATAATAAAATAGCTGAAACTTGAAGTCTGGAGATGAAATGGGATACTTGCAAATAACTGCCTTAGTTTTGCAGCGAATGATGGGAGTTACAAGGTGATGCTGGAGACTTGGTATCTGCCATGGGTTCAGCTCAGCTGCCTGCCTATAAGGGGTATCTAGCTGCGTACTGTCACAGAGGCAGTCTGAAAAGCACATTTGTGCTAGAGCCTGAGAGTTTAGTTGCTTCTATAGAAGCAACTAGAGTTGCTTGGCTGTGCTTATTCTATGACAGAGCCTAGTTGTGCTGTGATGGCTCTGGCTGACTGCCCTGCTCGGGTCAGGGCCAGTCCTAAAACCTCTGCTGGGCTGAAGCTGATTGGTGTTGAGTAGGATGCATGAGAAGACCTGTCTCCTCTTTGTCATGTGAAGGTGAAGCCTGATCATGCAAATTTCCCAAGGAAATGTATGTCTTCTGCCTTTTCAGTGAGACTTCCTACATTTCTATGATTGCAGAGGGCTGAGGTCTGCACATCAAGTGTCAGGACAGGTGGTGTTTCAAGAAAGAGCCTTTAGCAACTGATTGAACCTGTGGGACGTGCTAACTGAAGAAAAAGCCATGGCTCGTTCTTGTACAAGGTAAATGCATCTTAAATACAGCCCTTTGCAGGGGATTTTCTTTCATTACTGAGGAAGACAGCATTAGACTGTAGCCAACAGATGACTGATATTGAGAGCTCCAGGGGAATGCCTGAGCTACCGAGGAAGCCAGGTTCTGCAGATTTCCAGGTCCCTCAGAAGAGTTGCCACAAAGACAAGCTGTTCTTCTCTTCCTGGCAGCTAAGTTGCATTCCACAAAGTGCCAGAAGTGTAAGTGCATGTCTGCTTCCACTTCTGCCAAGGGGGTAGAAAGGCAGGACTTTCCAAAGAAGACTTTATGAAAGCAAGTTAATACTTTATCATACTCTGTTCATGTGGGATTTTATAAACTCCAGCACGTACTGGGCCTTAGACTAGACCACAGACTTAGTCCGAGTGCACCTCTGCTGGCTTCAGAAGTGAATAATGAAGCTGCAGACAGATGGACATGAAGTTCAGTTTCTTGTTGGCAATTTAACCTGCCTCATGCCTTCTGGTTCCTTGTTTGTATGATCCTGCCAATGATTTGGCATATTCAACAGACAGCAAGGAGTCTCAAAGATACCAAGTTCCCAAAAGTTTCTTAAAGGGTAGGACTAGAGAGAAGGAAGGATGCTTCCAGAGCCCCTCCAGCAGAGCTGGCAATATACATGTACCAGTTACTGGGCATCTGAGAACCTATGGAGATGTCTGAGAGGACAGGACTGGTGTTGCCTTTGTGGCTCTTGTTGCCTCTGTGCTGACTTCAGCTCTACAAAGGCTAGGGGGATGCTAGGGCTGTGGTAAACAGGGAAAATATCCATGCTGCTTAGCATCTGCCTGGATATTGCAAGCTGTATGTGGCTACAGCCAAATGCAGGTGCTGAGTGCAAGTACACCGCCCCTTTGGTGTTCAAGTGCATCCTCTTCTTCCTGTCCTCAACCTTGTTTGCTCACTTCCTCCATGTTTTGTTCCCTCTGCCTCGCCTCCTTTGTTTCCCCTTCTTCCCTTCAGGATTCTCTTCTTGCCTTTGTATCTCAGCATCTCTAAAGATCATGCTCTTTTGCCCTCATCTCTCTAGGGGAGAGCTGGGGTATGTTGTTGTGTATCCTTGAATCATCTGCTGAGAGCTCAAGCTGCAGAATTCCAGCCCAGTGCCCACTGCAGATCATCTGCAAGGGTGGCACCACACACGTGCATAAAAATATTTTGTAGTCTCTTTCCTCATGAGGACTCTGGACAATGTGCAAGAGAGAGATTCAGATTCCCTTTGCCAAAGCAGAAGGGAGACATTTTCTTTCTAAATAAGATGGTTTTGTCCTTCTTTCTCCTGAGCGGCTGCTTGCTATCATAACACGAATGCTACTCAGCGTCTGTGAGTTCCAGACAAGCGACTGCTGTGCTGAACATTGTACATAGTATGAAGCAAAGTCATTTCTCAAGATAACAATGATGGAATTCATATTTAATAGCCAGGCTAGCCACCCTGGACTTGCGAGACAGGTACCTAAAGAACACAATTTATCTGACCTACTTGAGACATGTATTTTAGAATAAGAACCTGAAGGTACCTATTTCTCACTGTTAGCTGTAAAGGAAAGCTAAGACATGAGAATTAGGCAAGATAAATGTGTAAAAGCATTGGCAGGTAGGGGCTAAGAGAAATGAAGCAATGGCAACTTTCTCTACTGATGGGCTAGCAGGGAAGGAGGGAGAAAGCTGCAGCAGATTGTTGTAGTTGTTATTCAACTAAGTGACAGATGATGGGTCCTCAAGATCTTTGTAACAGCCATGCTCACATAACTTACGTTTTAGTGAGAACAGTTCCGGGATGGATTTTAATCTTGATTTTATTACTTGTATAACATCTCTGCCTTTGCATAAGAATAGTCCTTGTATGACAGTTACCAGAATGGATCCAATCCACTCTAATTGTGGTTTTTATCCCTGCACAGACTCCTAGTCTTCAGCCATGCAGCATTTCTGCCATGTGACTATTGGAGACAACCAAGTCTCATACTGGTGTGTTACCTGCACTGTCCAGTCCCTCTGAAGGTGTCTCTTCTAGCAACTGTACCAATAGTGAGTGACCAGGCTTCTTGAAGTATTTAGAGTGGAATCGTTGTCATAAGGTAAGTCTTCCAGCGATGAAAAGGATATGTCTTTCTGCTTTGTCAGGTGTTTGGCCATCTTCCACAGGGACAGACCTTACCAGCTGTTTTCTATCACTACCCACTATCTTCCCCCCACCAGCCCATCACTGTGGGCTGACAAGCATAGTCTCTTCCTCTAGTTCAGAAATGTCCATCTCTGATGTTTCAGGGAGATCTCCTTCAACTCTGAGTACCCAGACTGGGAGAAGTATACATTTTCTTTACAGATAAGATTATAAGTTCCTTCTGAAGCTACAGGCTTTTGCTGTAGCCTTTTGGGTGCATACTGAGGTGTCCTTGCATGTTGCCATTATCTTTTTCTTTCTCTCTTCCTTCTGTCTCCTGCAGTCCCCTACATTCATCCAGAAAGGTCATTTGTAAGTTGCTATCGTTTAAATTCCCCTCAACATGACTGTATAAACATTAACAAGATGGCTCTCAGGACCCTTGGGCATGGCATTGCTGTGTTTAAGCCCTCCCTTATCTTCTGTCAGTGGTGGCAGCAGCATGTCATCTGAGTGTCACCTCTTCCCAACTTGACTGAGACCTGTGTTTCAGTCATGAGAGATGTTCTCCAAATCTCTGGGAGTAGCAGGGGAGATGCTGCAGGCTCCCTTAAGTGGAAGGAGTCAGGCAAAAGTAAGGTAACTGGTGCTATGTTTCAGTACTGGGCACATACTTTGTCAGCCCCTTGAGTGGCAACACTGACGGACGAATTGCTTTCACACTGAGACTGACAATCCAAGCGCAAAGAAGTGAGATCTAGTGTGTATATTTGCAACTCTTCCTGACATCTCCATTTAATCAACGCTGTGTATCCTGGAGGCTTTCACTGGAGTTCACTGCAGCTCCTGCCTTTTGTTTGAAGGAAACTTGTTTGGCTTAGTGTAAATATAGTTTAGCCTTTCTGTGACTATAGCCAAAACATCCTCCTTTAGTGGAAATGGAGGATACTAGCAGCTATAGAATCAGTATTGCCTACACCACGTTCTGCTGTTCTGCTCTTGGGATGCTTGTGCAGCAATGAGGGCAACATGGGGTGGTGTTATCCAGAGTGCTCTACCCAAACCTGAGGAGGTGCTGGATGCACCATCCCTGGAGACATTCAAGGTCAAGCTGGACAGGGCTCTGAGCAACCTGATCTAGTTGAAGGTGTCCCTGCTTCTTGCAGGGAGATTGGACTAGGTGACCTTTAAAGGTCCCTTCCAACCCAGTAGATTCTATGATCTACTGCATGGCCAGATACAGCTGTCTGATAGCTAAAGGCATCCAGACCACTAAACAGCATGTTAATACTACATTTTGAGTCCAGGTCCCTCTGGCAACCCCCCAGGCTGAGTTTCATTTGACACTCGTGTATGTGTACTTGGAGAGAAACTTCATATTTGGGTATTTAGGAGCTTCAAAAGGAACTGAAGCTGGCAGTTCTGGGATTTTTAAAAGAGGCTGCTCTGGCTCTGCTATTGGACCATGTGAAACTGCTGCTTTTTCTGTGATCTCAGAGGAGTGGGAAAAAGGGAGTTGTTTTGGGTAGATGAGCAAAGACTTTGCTAGGTGAGCTGTAAGTGCAGTTCTGCCATTGCTCCCTTGCTTTATCACTTTGGGAGCATAGCTGTGTATCACTCTCGTGTTGTTCATAGTGCTGGGCTAGCCACGCTCCTCTGGTGCAGATGGTACTTCAGCATCCTGGCTGGTAAAGATAGAACTTTCTGTCTACGTAGGTGGCGGGGCTTTCCCTGGTAGCCCTTGTGCTGCTCTGTGGGACCTGGAGCCTCTCTCTCTTCAGTCTCAGCCCCACAGCTGCCCGCCTACAGCTCCTGGATGCTCTGCTCGCTGCAGTGGGCTTAAGGTGAGGAAAAATCCATGTGCTTTCAGATTCACATGCTGCCATCAGAGGGAGGCACGTGCTTTGTGAAGCACCTTGGAGACCCTCTGTCTACCTGTAGGACTGAGAAACACACATTTTGTCCATCTTCCACTCAGGGCTGTTAGGAGAGCACCTCCCTACTGCATCCACCAGTGCAGTGGGTTTTGGCAGTTGGAGTTGTCATTTTTCCCAGCTTAGATGTATTTAACAATTGACTGCAGCAATGGCTGTTTAATTCCCTTGCTAACATTTCCAGGGCAGCTATTTAATTTATTTTTTTTTTAAACCCTCTTCCTTTTGGAAATCCTGTAATCGAATCCAAGTTCTGTCAATCTAATTAGTTTTGAAGTGCAGCATCTCCGTATCTTAGAGACCTAAATAAGTAGCTTAATATTAAAACCTAGCTTCTCTCCCAACACGGAATACTGTTCTGTATTCCCCAACAGAAGTTCCTACTGAAAAATAGCCTGCTGCGATTGCTCTCCCTCTTTTCCTCTCTTAAACCCCCCCTCCTCTCTTTCCCAGCCACAGGCTGTCGCTGTGTCCTGTCCATCAGGAACCAAAACAACCAGGTGCAACCCTCTGCTACCTGCTACTTTGCTTCAAGCAGCCTTTTGTGATGCTGCTTGCTTAACAGATACTGATGCCTCTTGGAATGCCGAGGCAGAGAGGTCTGAGGGTGGCGTGTAGCAGCTCCTGGTGCCACATGGAGCTGAGCTGGGCAGGGAAGGCTGTCCTTGCAGACTACACAACGATGTGATCAGACCCCACATGTGCTGTGGGTGGAGGATTGCCAAGATTTATGGAGCCTCCTTGGAGCCAAGCCCCGCAGCCAGAGGCGACTGGCTTGATGCAGCACAGGAAAGGGCAGCTGCTGACCAAAGCCTATTTGTGAGGTGCTGCACCACTGGATACTTCCTGGGGTGCTGTGAGGAGCTGGCATGGAGGATGTGAATTAGCTCCCTCGATGCAGCATCCTTCCTGGTCCCCAGTGGCTCACTACTGAGAACAGCCGGAGTCCTAGAAAGCTGCAGTTGCCCAAGATGAATGTTTCCCTGCTTCCAGCCTGTTCTGCTCTTAAATTTCAATTGCTTTATTTTTCTTTAATGGTTCGTTTCAGTTCCTTTACCAATGATACTGTGTTTTTTGGTTCAAAACAATTGTAACAGCCTTTCTGTGCTGCTGTGAGTTTTGCTTATGAAGACTCTGTCCTTGCCCTGCGTTGGAGCCATGTCTCACAAGGGCCCAGAACATGCAGGATTTGAGTAACAGAAGCAATTCTTCCCATTGCCATGGAAAAAGGTCATTTTTTTCACTTTTGCCAGTCTTTTTTTTTTTTTTTTTTTATGGCTGTCTGGTTTCCCTGGGACTGGCTGGTGGCTTGGTTTGGCAGCATGTTTGTGGGGAGACCTTTATCCACAGAGATCTCACTGGGCTCCAACAGCCCAAGGTGAAAGCCCGTGTCGCTGCAAGGCAAGCTCCCAGCAAAGCAAACCTGGCTCTGGCAGGACCTGGAGGACTTGGGCATTTGTGCTTCATCAGGAGGTTTCTGCAGATGAGAGTTTGCCCGAGGGATTGCGGCTGAGCCTGCCGGCCTTGGGGAAGCCAGGCAACCAGCCGGCTCCTGCTCTGTAATTGGGGGAAGTAACCAGCTGCCTTTGATGTCTGAGCTGGGCTGAGAAAACCTGACGGCAGACTTCAAAGTCTGTTGTGCCAGCTTCTCTGATTATCTGTAGGCTTCTGGCGCGTCCCCCAAGACTGACAGATTATCCTGGCTAATGCTGTGCTCTTCCCTGCATCCCCCACCCTGCCTGGTTCCAGCCCCTCGCTTTCAAGGATGCAACTTCCATCCCATCCCTCCTGCCGCTCCCTGGTCACTGTGGGGATGTGGCATTTCTGGGCAAGGGGACGTGTCTCCTGAGATCTATGAAGCTAAGGCAGAGGAGGCATTTTTGGAGAGCTTGCCTGTAGCCTGCACTCCTGGTCTGTATTTCCCCTCCCCATGAGCAGCCTGAAATGCAAGGAGCTTGTTGCGACTGTCCTTTGCAAGGCTCCGAGGTGTTTACAGCCAAGCAGGCACCCCCCCAAAAGCCTTTGTGGAGCAGCGCTGGCTCCCATCCATGCTGCTCCAGGCAAGGTCACGCAAGGAGGAGAGGGCTGCGTTGCCTTTGCTCCTTTTGGCCTCTGCTGGGACCTTGCTGCCTCAAATTAGTCTCTAGCTCCCTCGCCACCTGCGCCTCAGTGCCTGGGGAGCCCCAGGGTGCTTATCTGTGTGAGCAGAGATGTGGAGGGTAGGTCACTGCTGAGGGGTGGCTGGGATGGGGGTGAGGAGACGTCAGAGCTTTGGGGCTGAGCAGAGACCCCAGAGCTCACACTCCTCCCTTAGCAGTTTGCTTTCACTTGGGATGTTGCACGGTGGTGCCAAAAGCTCATGGAAGAGCCCACCCTTTTAAGAACTGTTTTTTTTTTTTTTTTTTTTTTTTTTTTTTTTTTTTTTTCCCCCCCTCCCAGAGGGTGCAGCCTCAGCTGTGACTGAAAACCCTTCCTATGCAAAGCTGGATTTGCACAAGACATCATTTGAGGTCTGGATTTCTTTGGAGTTAGGGTTTGTTGCTGCTTTGTAGGAAGCAAAGTAGGTTGTCTCCTGCTGCAATGGGTGGAAGCCAGCAAAGAGAGTGGTGGCCTCAGGCAGAGAAGATGGGTATCATCTGCCGCTCGGCCACCTTGCTGCCCTAACCCTAGGCATCTGAATGGGAAAAGGAGGCTCAGGGGGACTGTATAGCTGGGCAGGGGATCTGGGCTGCAGCCTCTCCCCTATGCTTGCCTAATCACTTTTGGGTCTCAGCAGTCTGTTCCCCTTAAAAACCAACACTGAATGTGGGGTCACCTCCTTTATCCTCAACAGCTTCCTCCATAGTATTTCTACCCTGCTGTGGAGTGATCCTTCTTTAACCCCCATCTTTCCCCAGGTTCCTCATGCAAGGGGAGCATCTGCTCAGCAGTTGTTTGTCTGGGAGGTTTTGAAGTCCCTGTGAATGCTGCAGGTTGCTTCTGTGCTCTTTTAGGTAGAGTTTGGCTGCACAGGGCTTAGTAATGCTTTCTGTGCTATATTTTTGGTGATCTTTTTCTGGAAAGATTTGGCCCAAAGTGGCTGAGTGGCATCCAAAAAGAGTGACTGCAAAGGGATCCAGGGAGTCAGGAGGAAGGAGAATGGGTATGGAGGCATGTAATTAAAGATGGTCATTGCTTGCACGAAAGCCAAAGCCAGTGCTGTGGGCAGCCTGACCTCCAGCCTTGTGCTCTGGAGTGGGAGATGATGGTACCGTGCTGGGGTGTGCTGAAAGGTGCCCCTGCTCAGGTGCTGGTGGTGGCCAGGCTGTGCCGAGGGCTGGGGTTCGGTAGGGTTTAATCTTCACAGCCCTGGCGCAGCACTTCAGCTCACCAGGTGAGTTGCATGGGCATTGCCTGTCTCTGAGGAGGCGACTCCTCTGCTCCTTGTGGGTACTGGCAGGCACCCTCTGTGCTATCCAAAAAGTGTATTTCCCCCTTGCTTCCAATCCTGTGTCTTCCCCAGGAAAATAGGGCAAGGGGATCCTTCTTCCTGTGGATTTGGCTTCCCTGATGTGGTTTCTAAGGGCAACGCTGTCTTTGTAAAGAATTCTCTGATCCTCTTCCTTTACCCTGCCTTGTGTGGTTAATAACCCTGCTGTTTGTCTGGTTGCACTGATTTCCCAGGGAGGAAGAGAGTAAGTTTTATACTTTGTGGTCCCAGGAAGAGGGAGCTGTTGGTTTTGTCCACAGAGCATCATCGTTGCCAGTGATAGGTCTGAGCCAGGCAATTCTGTTCCCCCTCGGTCTCTCCATTGCGACTGTAAACAGTGACTCATGCACCATTAGAGTTGCAAGCTTGGAGTTAAACTGTCCCTGTGTGTGTGTTTATCTGTACACTGACTCTGGGAAGCTCACTGAGGTTGAACTCCAAGTTTCCTTTGCATTTACTCTGTTGCTATAGCAGAGATGCTTTTCCCTCCTCCAAAGTGGTAAGCACGTTGGTGTACTGTCGGCAGGATCATCCCCGGGGCACTGCTGGCAGTGGATTGCTCTTGGAAGGCAAACGTCTTCATCCCTTTCCTTCTGAGATGGGAGGGTTTTGACCTGCAGCAGAGAACAGAAGTCTACCACACAGTTATGGCTACGTACATGGCTGTGTCTTACTGCCATGGGACACAGGCCCTCCTCACCAACAGGCATGCTGGAGCAGACACTCCACTGCTTGCCAGCCCCTGCTGTACCTGCTCACATCTCCTCAGGAGCCAGCGCACATGGATTTCAGCCCTGCGTTGCGCCCTCTTCCCCCAAAACAGGTACTGCTCCTCTGCTCCTTTTCATTGCAATGAGAGTGAGTGGCAGGGGACAGGTGAGATCCTACAGGGACCTCTCTACCTGGGTGAGGAGGGACCTCATGTTTGTTTTGGTTCATTACATGAATCTTGTTCCCTCTAGGAGTCTGTGAGATCCAGCAAAAGAACTTTTTCTATGGTGGTTTTTTTGCTTGTGAATCCCTGAGCTCATTTAGTCATTCAGTTGATAGCTTTGTGCCACCATCTTTTCTGGGGGAAAAGAACGAACCACAACCAAACAAACCCCCACAAAAAGACCCCAAGAAATTCTTTCAGAGAGTGCTTCTACTTTGAGCCTCTCACTAGTGTTCGGCTGCATGTCCGAGAGGCTGGGTTTCCCCTGCCAGGGATGTGGCCCTGTCCCAACAGCGCGATGCCACACGGCAGCCGATACAACCACAGCGCTTGCCTCTGGGGATGTAGCCAGCAGCCTCCTGACCTCAACCCTCCCAGTGCAGCTCCCTGTGGTCTCACTGGCCCTGTGAGCAGTGCTGGCCCAGGATCCTCCGCATCCGAGTGCCTGCCCGTGGGTTGTGCTTACAGGAGAGCGTTCCTGGCCGATTTCTGGCTGCGTGGTGATCCTTTGAGAGCCGATAAGCCACCTGAACTGGCTGTTACGACAGAGGGTCTCCTGCTTGTGTAGCCAATGGGCTGGTGGGGTGCTGTGGGAGAGACACTGCACTTGGGGTGCCCCACTGCCCCCCGAGGCAGAGCTTGGTCAGCTGTCCTCAGGGAGCACTGTGCCAACCCAACCTGTACCTGGGGCATCACGCTACTGTCTGCAGCTACAGAAAATAAATAGCTGGGGGAGCTTCAGCTCTAGAAATCTACCCACGTCCCTCCCTGGGGTCTGGTCCCTTGCCCCCCTTGTTAGCAGGGAGCAAGCTACTCTGTGCAACAAAGCAGGAGTCACAAGGCAGAGCGTGTTAGCCTGCAAGCTGCTGTCAAAAGCCACAGCTGGTAGTGCTGGGCACCTGGCACGCACACAGCAGCAGGAGAGTCCTTGGGCATCACCCGCGATGGTGGCATGGGGCTGGGGTGCTGGCTGTCGCCTCCCAGAGCCGTGCTACTTTGCTGTTGCACCCCACTTCTCAACTTCTCCCCTCGGTTCTAAGCAGAGGAAACCACCACTGCTGAGCAGTTTCCTCCCAGCCACTTTCAAAATTGCAAGGTGTCTGTCACCATCGCTCATGAGAGCCTTCTGCCGCCTTCTGAGAGAGGGCTGAAACAGAGCAGTTTGCCATGGAGCTGGCATGGTGCCTGGCGGCTACCTTCCTCTTCCTCCTGGGTGAGTGCCCTGTCCGGTGGTGGGGGCTTTCCTGGGGCAGGTTAGGGGGAAGTTAAAGCCCCCCATCGGTGCAGGTGGGTGGCTCAGCGGGTGTCTTGCTGGGGCTGCAGGGCCAGGATGGCCCTGCCATGGCCGATGCTGCTCTGGTTCTGTGGCCATGCAAAGAGGTGTGGCAACATGTTCTCCTTTTGGCACTGCAGTTTCACTGCAAAGGGATAGCCTGGACCCTGGCAGGGCTTCGATGGGGGGATGTGCATGTCTCTTTTGCGTGGTTGCTGGGAGTCTGGAGAGGGCTTCCTCACCCTCTCTTCCCTTAGGAGGGAGTTTCTGAAGGTTTTTTAGGCTGTGATGCTGCCAGCTTTCTTCCCTGGCCCAGTCTCCTTGGTCAGTTTTTGACTCAGTACCTACATCCTGTGGGCGTTTTGCTTGGTGCAAGAATAGATGGAGTGTCACCACTGTGGGAGGGGAGAGTGCACAGGTGGCCATCACCTTCACAAACTGTGCAGGCAGAAAGGGAGGGAGCCCTTGATGCCTCCCAGTGCCCCCTGAGGAGCTCTTGCTGGTGCCCTCCCCAGTTTCTGTTGAGGGAGCACCTCTGCAGCATAGGGCCTGCTAGTTCCCTCCCATGTCCCTTAGCTTCTCCATTGCTTCTCCATTGCTTCTCCTTTTCTGGCAGCAGTCAACTCTCTTTACTCCCCTGCTTGTGCAGGACCTGAGTGCTTGGCCCTCATAATTTTAACACGCTGCAAGCTTCCTCTGGTGATCTCAGCCTGCTTGCTGCTGCTTCCGAATAGCTGGCTGAGAGATGCTCTCCAGCCACAAACAGGCTTGACAGCTCTCTGGCTGTGATGCTCCTGTCTCTGTTTTGTGACACGCAGTGTGCTAGGAGACAAAGTTTGGAAGTCTGTTGTTACAGGACTTGTTCTTACAATTGCAAGGGGTGTGAAGTCTCTTGGACTTCATGGTTTGAAGAATGAGATTGCACAGCAGTTCTTTTCAGTGTGGCATTGTGGTCTCATGCATGCACAGACCCACTGCCATTTTGGGTGTGCAGCCCTCGAGGAGCGATACCCTGCAAACACCGCGTGTGCTGACTGTTTGCTGGCAGGTTTGAGCACTGGCCAACGGGTGGTGACTGTTCAGAAGGGACCACTGTACCGCGTGAGGGGATCCCATGTCACGCTGTGGTGCAAGGTGAGCGGCTACCAGGGCCCGGCGGAGCAGAACTTCCAGTGGTCCATCTACCTGCCCTCAGCACCCGAGCGGGAGGTGCAGATCGTCAGCACCGTCGACCCCTCCTTCCCCTACGCCATCTACACCCAGCGCGTGCGCAGCCGGGGGATCTATGTGGAGCGGGTGCAGGGGGACGCCGTCCTGCTGCACATCACCGAGCTGCAGGACCGGGACGCCGGGGAGTACGAGTGCCACACGCCCAACACCGACGAGAGGTACTTTGGGAGTTACAGTGCCAAGACGAACCTCTCAGGTGAGTCCTGAAAAAGAGCCCATCTCCCTGACAGGAAGGGGTGCAGGCAGGTTTCTGCGACCCCTGCCTTTGCACTGGGGAGAAGAGCTCGTCTCTGACAGAGAGGCAGCTGGGGAAAGGGGTGATTAATGGGACTAGTGGGCACAAATTTTCCTTCTCTCCCCACTGTGGATCACTGTCCTCCCCCAGGTGGCCAAGGTAGGGATGCTCAGATGTCCTCTTGCAGGTTGCTCTGGCTGTTGCATCCCAGCCAGGGCAAGGGAAGGAAGAGGAAGCCCCTTCTGTCCGAAGGCCTGAATTTAACTTCAGCTGCTGACACAGCCACAGCATTTCACAGCTAAGCACTTAGGAGGGCAGGAGTTTTCAGGCTCTGTGTGTTTGCTGATGGTGTCCTCTCAGGTCAGGGTGTGGGACTTGACCCAAGCAGGATACCCACGGATGAAGGGAGGTAGTAGCTCCTGCAGAGCACTGGGAGAGGGAAGGCATGGGATGGAGAGGCAAAGGCCCTAATGCGAGCCCACCAAGATTACACAGTGGTGTGGTACTTCCACTTGGTATTCACCTGTTTCCTCCTTTATCCTGGTATTGTACCAACCTGCGCTTGGGATCGTGAGGGGCTGGATGTTAACCTTCCTGAGAATGCCTGATTAATAGTGGCCGTAGTTTGACTGAAGAGGGTACTGCAGAGAGATTCACTGTGTTTTCTTCCCTGATGAGGTTTTAACCACTTCACACCTTGGTTAAGGCTGACGGAAGCCTTGTCAATCAGCTACAAAAGATATTTCTCCCATGCAGTCAGATTCCTTAGGGCCTGGCCATGGTTTTGTAGTGGCCAGCAACTTGCCCATCAAGGCCAAGAGACGATTTTTCCTGTGACCAGCTGCTTTCTGTTTTTCTTCCTCATGCTCAGTGATCGCAGACACCCTGTTGGCTTCCATGGTGCCCCAGGTCCTCACTCACACTGAAGGCGATTCGGTGGAGCTCACCTGCGAGGTGTCAAAGTCCACCATCCAGCACACTCATCTCTCTGTTGGCTGGTACCATCTTCAGGGAGCAAGAGAGAGCCGTGCTGAGGAGGTCCTCACCCTATCCAAAGACTTCATCTTGAGGCCAGGGCCCTCTTATGTGCAGAGATTTCTGGCAGGAGATGTGAGGCTGAACAAGGTTGGGAACACCACGTACAAGCTCTCCGTTGGAGGAGCACAGCTGTCTGACCAGGGACAGCTGTACTGCGAGGCGGCTGAGTGGATTGAGGATCCCGATGAGACGTGGAAGGACATCTCCCGCAAGCAAACAGGGAGGACGTCGCTAGCAGTCTTGAGCCAGGGTAAGGCCCTTGCAAACTCACACATTGGCTCCAACTCCTTTGTACATTTAAGGCTCTAGAGCAGCAGCCTTCAGTGGCCTTCACCTGTCTCCACTGCAGCCCAGGGACCCACCGGTGGGTCTGGATGCATCTGCCGGGTACTGAAGGGGGCAGGCTGGGCTTGGGGCTGTGGTAGCATCTGGTTTGGGAGCTGTTGGTGCTTCTTGCTTTGGAGGTTCACAGAGCTGAGTCTCCAACACCGTCAGGATTGTGCAACCTCACATAGACCCACGTGAAGTGTTAGCAGAGAGCAGGATGTTCCTACAGCAGGCTGGCTCCTTGGTAGTGTTAAGCTCCAGTGTGCGGAAAACCATGTTATTAGACTGCCTCGAGGGTCTTGTGGACTCAAAAAACTAGTGTATGTAACTGTCAGCTGCCCATCGCGGTGCCTTGGCCACAGGCACCAAGGGACGCAGGGATGTGCTGTGTGCTGCATGGCTCTGCTGTCTGCTGGAGGTGGCTTGTCTGCCCATGCTATCACAAGTCTGCTGGCCTCCAGAGCAACTGGTGTTGCTGCTTATTAGACCACCCCTGTGTCTCCTCCTTGTAGTTCAGGTATGACGGTAATGGGACTTTGGGTCAGGCTGTGCTTTGCAATGGGTGCACCAAGCTTCTGGCTGATGCTCTAGGAAAAAAATCATATTAGGTATTTTAAAAGAGGAGACTTAAACCTGCTACCATGTATAAAATAGATTAAAATAGGAAAGTTTGAAAATCAGCCCCTTGCCAGTGTTGCCCATCCTCCCTCACTCCACTCTGTCCCTGCCAGGCACCTCCTGTTCCCTCTCCCCAGCTGCTTTGCGTGGCTGCTGGCATCTGCAAGCTCTGTATCGCCTCACCCAGGGCCAGTGGGAAAAATCCCTCTCTCCCCACTGCCCTGGGATGATTACAGCACTGTGTGTTTGCTGCTACTCCTCTGAGTGCCCTGCCCACCATCCCTCCTGCCACAAGCCTGTTGCTGGCTGTGGTCCCTCGCCCAGCTCTTCCTCCAACTGTAGCTGTGGCCAGAGGAAAGGGGAAGATTCCTCTTTCCCACCAGTAAGGTTCATCTCAAAGGAGCCAAGGCAAGGCTGTGTCTAGTTGATGCCATTTAACGTGGGCAGTAGCATGCAATAAAACGGGACCAAGTCTCTCACAGGAAAGATGCCTGAGGAGGTAGCGTGCCACGTCCCCACGTCTTGGGGCATGGAGAAAGCTGCAGAGCTGAGGTGGTGAAGGGAACTGATGTCTCATGGGAGGATGATGAGTCAGAGCAGGAAACCAAAGAAACAGATGGGTAAGGACCAAGCACCCAGTGTTGCAGCTCAGAGGGGTAAAGTACCGGGGGAGGGGAGGGAAGTGCAGTCTCCCACTGTCAGAGCCTCGTTCCTGACACCTGGCTGACTGGCAAAGCTTTATTCCCTTTGTTATGCAGTGTTTGCAGCAATGTTTTTGTCTGCTGCTGCCTGGTGAGTCAGTGGGCTTTCCTGCATCCGCTTGGTTGAGGGCTCATTGTGACTGGTAGTGTGTGGCTTTGGGTACCAGTGCCACACCATTGCTTAGAAATAGAAAAACCTTGTCAGAGTTTAATATTTGCCCTGTGGTAGCCATTAAGGGTAGAAGGGAGGCCATGGGAGTAAGAGGACAAAGTGGTGACGGTATTAGAGCCACTCATATTGCCAGAGGGAAATGGTGGCAGGTGTATGAGTCCTCCCATCACATCTGTGGGGCTGGGGGCTCCCTCCAGTGCTTCGTGGGAGAGCTTGGGCTGTGGGACTGAACACCTCGTCTCACTGGGAGCTGGCGACCACTCGGACTGTAGCCAACCGCTCCAGTGGTTTCTATAAACTCTCCAGCAAATATTTGTGAATGCCAAACATATCTGCAGCAGCTGGGATTCGTGTTCACAAACTGTTTATGAGCCAGTGTTTAAATTCACAGAGTACTCTGCTTTCAATAAATTATTTGAGCCCTTCCAGTGGCAGTCTGAGAGCTGCTCTGTTTTACCTCCAAACAACAGCACGTATCCTTCCCCTTGTTGTTAGACAGGGGAACGTCAAAATGACCCAAAGAGATGGAGCCGTGTAAGCCAGGCCACCTGCCCAGTGAGTTGAGGCTCAGCCGTACCTCCTATTTTTTTGGCTGTGCCATTGCTGTGTGGGGTCACAGTGCAGGTTTTTGAGGCACGCTGTGGGTCTCTGCCTGCAGCAACTCTCCAGCTGGGCTGAAGCCAGGAACCAGGGGGTATTATCAGCAAGGACTTTGAATGCCTTGCAAAGAAGGTGAGTTGTATCACAGGACCCAGAGACAGGGTCCTTATTTCAGGCACAGCTGACTGCCCAAGAGGGTCTGCCAAGGAGATGACAACTTTGTGCTCCATCTCTTTGCTTGGCACCTGCAGCTGGTTGGTATGGGGGGCAGGACAGGGGCTAGGAGATGACCTCTACCTCCTCTTGCTTCCCTCTGAGCTCCTTGTGTGTTGACATTTCTGCTTTCTGTAGGGACTAACCCAAAACCTCTCCAACTTGGGGGAGCGTCTCTTGCCTACATCTCGCAGCAGCCAGTGAGGGCTGCAGCATGTGGGACCAGCAGCATGGGATTCAGACAAGCAACTTGATTGCCGGCCCTCTGTGTGCCTTCTCCCACCGCAGACAGCTGAGTTAAAAAGACCACTGAGTGATAAAGCCCCTTTGTGCCACTTTCTTGCTTAAGAGATATTTGCTAACTGAAGCAGAAAACTCCAGGAGGTGAGATGGAGCAGCCCCCCACAAAAGCCAGTGCTGCTGGGTTAGGGCAGACCTGGTTCAGCCATCTGAGCTCAGCAGGAGTGGCTGCGGCCCAAGGCCATCCCAGCGGGTGCTCTGCTTTGGGGGGGTTAGCTGCTCCTCCGGGCTCTGGTGCTTCCTCCACCTGCACCTGCTGATTACTGCCTGGAGCTGGCAACTGTCTCCCCATGGGCAAAATTTTCCATCCTGATCCCTTTTCTAATGAAAGAAAATATTCCAATAGAGAATCCCCTCCCATTTCCCTCTACATGGCCATCGGTGCTGCCAGGCAGGAGGGAAGTGTGGACAGGGCCACCCAGCACCCTCTTTGCTTTTGATTGCCCACAGGCAGAGACCTCTCTGTGGACATCGCTGCTGCTGAAAGCTCCGTTTCTGAAGGTGATACCTTACAGTTAAATTGCATGGTGGGAGCCCAGAAGAGCAGCAGCAGGCACTTCCAAGTGCTTTGGCTCCTCAACGGCATGGAAGTGGCCAGGGTTGACCCCCATGGGGTGTTGATTTTGAAGAAAGAATATGAGGAGAGAGCCAAGCTGGGGAAGCTCCGAGCGTTCAAGCAAAGCAACACAGTTTATGTCCTCACCATCTACGAGGTGGGACTGAAGGACAATGGTACGTACCGCTGCTCTGTTTTGGAGGTGAAGACTCCTGGAGACTTTCACAGCATCCAAACCAATCTGTCATCAGGCATCCAAGTCAATGTGAAGCCAATAGGTTAGTAAATCCTAATGGTTGCTCTTTGAGGTAAAATCTGCAGTGATCCCTGAGTGGGGAACACTTCACTTCTGGCCTCAGCTTGGCAGGGGCAAGACACCTGCTGTTTGCAGCAGTAGCATAAGTGTGCCATAGACTTTGGTAGTGGAAAAAGCACTTGCTCTGGCAAACATTAGCATGACAGATGCAGCAGTTGTCAACAAAGTGTAAACCTTTAGCTCAGTCTCTTTGTAGTAAGGTTTGGGGCAAATAGGTGGAGTTGTGCAGAGACTGGGTCCTCCTGTATCTTTGGCACAGGAAATTGTGAGCAGTGCCTGTTGCTACTCCTGAGGATCACAGGATGACCCAGGAGAACAGGTACTTCTGGACAGGGGGATCACTGCTGTTTCTATCAGTGTGCTCTCTCTGTTTTGGAGGGATGACTTGTGACAAACCAATCTAAGATAGATGTGTAAGGAGACTCTTGGTGTCCTTGTCATAGCTAGATGATGACTATTCTGATGTAGCAGGAGCTGCCAGTTAGGACTCTGTTTCTCAAGTATTTCTTTATGTATCCATGTCCCAGGAAAGACATTAAAGCTGGGGGGGGGGGCGGGGGGTAAAGCCCCACAAAGCTCTCTCCAAAGTTATAAGAAAAGACTGGGTGAAAATTTCAGACAACTCCTTTCCTTTTCCTATGTCAAGATTTATCTAGTCTCTCCATTTAATGCCACAGTATCTGTGACTTTCTTTGAGTAAATGTTGTTTGCAGAGAGCTGCATGCACCTGTCTGTGTCAACCAGCACGCCGCAGGTCATGGCAGGAGATGCCTTGATCCTCCTTTGCGAGGTGCAAGGAGCAACCAGCCCCGTGTCCGTGCAGTGGTGGCACCTGCCATCACAGCACCGTCCCTGGGTGCTGGTGGCCACCATGGAGCGGGATGGCACCCTGAGCCTGGGCAGCGCCTATGAGGACCGCGGGATTCGAGGGAGCCTGCGGCTGGAGAAAGCAAGCTCTGGTGCTTTCACCCTGGTGATCCCCAGTACGTTGGACGAGGGCGACAGTGGGCGATACAAGTGTGAAGTGACGGAGTGGTCCCTAGGCCGGAGCTGGACAGAGGAGGAGGAGACAGCAGTGACAGTCAGTTCTATGGGTGAGTTGGGCCACCTCTGTTCCTTGGTTTTCAAGCTGGATACGCTGGAGGTAAGGCTGGAGAAGCGGATGTGGGTGCATGTGGGTAGGACTGATGTCTGCTGTGTGCTGAGCTCTGCTGCTGCTGTGGGGTGACCTGGGGCTGATCACTTGGCCCTGGAATGCTTCAGTTTCCCTGTTTCTACCAGGATGCTTGAGTCCTCCATGAGATGTCTCTCTCAAAACAAGTGGGACACAACAGCTAAAATGCTCAGAGACCTGAAAGGCAGTGGCTTGCTCAGCAGATCTTCCTGATTGTCTCCTTACCTTGAAATACAAAATATCTGTTCTAGCAGCATAATTAATTACAGTAATTATCCTTACAGTCTGAGCACAGAGCTGCTAACCTCGCTGGCATGCAATGCCCATGCTGTTTCTTCTATTGATTGCTGGAATAGGTGCCTTTATGGAAAGGCAGCTTTTGGCTGATTTAGGGTGGTTTTGCCTTTCTTATTGCTGGGTGGGATGCCTTAGAGCACCAGTCGGGCCACAGGAGCTGTTAGGCTTTTGTAGGGGGTGGAAAGCAGCAGCAAACAGGGCAGCAGCATCAGCAGAGGATCCTCAGCTCCATGCCATGGGGTGCAACTGGGGAGCTTGGAAGAGAAGGGTATTCATGGCTGCCCTGGGGGTGGGAGAGTTGGTGGCAAGGTTTGAAAAGGCCAGGGATTGTGTGGGGCTGGGGAGAGCGGCACCTGGCATCAGGGTGCAGTGCCTGGGGCAGCAGGGACGGCGCTATGCGGGAAGGGTGACAGTGAGGTGGCACGGGGCAGGGTTTCTGTCCTGGCACCAAGGGCGCTCTCCTCCCAAGCAGATCTTGGTCTGCACGCTACGCTGAGAAGCCGAATTGCCACCGTCAGATACGGGCAGAGTTTTGAACTTGACTGCCAAGTGAGTGCCAACTACACCCTCGAAGAGGTGCCGGTGTCCGTGAGGTGGCTCTTCCAGCCCAGCCCACCCACCGGCCACTACCATGAGCTGGTCCGGGTTCTTCCCAGCGGCACCATGGCCTGGGGAGCAGCACAGCCACGCTTCCAGGGGAAAGCCCAGCTGACAAAAGCTGCCACCTCCTTCAGGCTGCGCATCCAGACTGCGGTGGCTGCCGATGAGGGGACGTACCAGTGTGAAGTGGAGGTCTGGAGGAAGAATGCCCAGCCACAGGGGCAGCCGGCGGCCACTGCCGGATCCAATGCCGTGGGGATAAAGGTGGTGCTGCCAGGTAAGCAGTGCCACGGGTGCTTCTTCAGCAGAGGTCTATCCTGCAAATTTAAATCCATCAAACGTGACCAAGGGCAACCAGGACCACTGAGGACTGGAGTGTCCCCAGCTGGGTCACCTCCAGGGCCACACAAGATGGTGCTGTCTGTCCTGTTTCTTCCTCAGCACCCACAGCTCCTGACGACACTCTTGGAGGCAAATTTGGTGCTGGAGAATGGCAATGTCTGTTTTCTTGCAGGTTATGCCAAGCATATAGGGATCAGCCTTGCCACTAGGATTTTAAGCCTTGTTTCTGGGATGAAATAGTGCCCCCAAGGAGCCCAGTTGAGTGCTGGGGCTGTGAAGTGCCTCCCAGGGTACGGGTTTCTAGGGGGCTGCAGGGCAGTAGAGACAGACTGTCCCCCAAAGCTGGTGCTGGGAGATGTCCACACCCCTCTGAGCTTCTCCTGTTATCTGAGGTATGCTGAGAAAGCGCCAGGGCTCTCTGCCAGGCTGGGAGCCAGCACGGACATGCAAGGTGCTAGTAGCTCTGGGCAGAGGTATCTCCTCCTGGGGTACGGCTGGGCTGCGCAGCTGGGGCCCCTGCACAGGGTTCCCTTTTATGGCCACCTCTGCAGGCAGGGTCCGCGCTGCCGCCGCGCCTGCCAGCACGGTGCGGGGAGCCTCATCCTCTTATGGAAAAGATGTTGCAAATGCACCATAGCCCCCCGGCCGGCCCGCTGTGCGCCTGCTCCCCGCCACCCCTGGCAGCAGCGCAGTGTCAGCTCGCCCTGCTCGTGGCGGGGGCTGCTGGAGGAATTGAAGGGTTGTCCTGGCCAAAACCTCTGAGCCTGTGGAGGCAGGCATGAGAATATGGTTTTGTTTTTCCTCATGTCTGTTCTGCCAGCAATGAGGAGTTCTTGCTCTTTTTTTCTTGCATAAAGTGCTCCTTCCTCTAGTTCTTGGATTTTCAGGATCACAATCCAATGAACTGAAATTATGCATTTTCCGTGTTTTTTAGCTGGTGGGTTTGCAGTAGTGTAAGCGGATACGTTTCCTTCCCTGTTTGGGCTCGTTTCCATGGTGCTCTCCCTCAGCGGTGCTCCACTGCTGCTCTTTCCTCACCCCTGCGGAGCTGGGTGCTGGGGTGCTCTGTGTTACATCCGAGCTACAGCCAGCCCAGGGTGGGGGGGATCTGTAGGTGGTGCCAAGGCTGGGGGTGGTGACAAACAGCGTCTGTGAGCATATGTTAGTAGTGTAAATGGCATTGAGAAGAGCAGGTGTCATTGCAGAGTGTCTACTCAGGGAAGATGGTGGCAGCGGAGCAGCGAGATACTACGATGTTTGGCTCCAAACCTATTGCAGCCGTTACTGGGTTCCGTGATGCTGTGAAGACGATGGGAACTGGGAGGGGGAGATGCGCAGTGGGAGGTGGCTGCTGGCTCTCCTACCAGGATGGGGACAGGCTGTTCAGTAGGGCCTGTTGTGATAGGACAAGGGGTAATGGGTTTAAATTAGAAGGAGGGAGGTTTAGATTAGATATTAGAAAAAAATTTTTCACAATGAGAGTTGTAGAGCACTGGAACAGGTTGCCCAGAGAGGTGGTGGATGCCCCATCCCTGGAAACGTTCAAGGCCAGGCTGGATGGGGCTCTGAGCAACCTGATCTGGTCAGGGAGGTCCCTGCTTCTTGCAGGGGGGTTGGACTAGACGACCTTTGAAGGTCCCTTCCAACTCTAACCATTCTATGATTCTATGATCTCTCTTAGAAAGACAGCGTGAGCCAGCGAAGGATATTTGGAAAGGTAGAGAAGTAGGTCTGGGAAGGATGCAGTCTCTAGCAGCAACGCGATGAGGAGAAGCTGCAGAAAATGAAGCTGCAAATCATGAAAATCACCAGCCTGTTTCTTCACGTATAAAATCTCAGGGTTGGAGCCCGCAGAGATACTGGAGTTCTTGACTTTTGCTTCGGCACTTTATTTACCACTCGGTGTCAGTCAGCGCTGTAGGAGTTTAAATGCCACTGTGGATCTGGGTTGTAGCTTCTGACCGGAGGGACGTGTGTGAAAGGTATAACAGGAGGGGAAGGAGGACAAGTCCTTTCCATTTCCAGCTTCTCAGGTAGTTCAGCATTCAGCCCTTGGTGCAGTCACATAATTAGTGCCCTAGGCAGGCAGATGGAGATCCAGCCGTAATGTGCTTTGCTGCCCAACCGTAGCAGGGATGTTATCTCCAGCCTCTCGGCACAGCTGTCCACGGTAGCTTCCCCCAGCTTTGGAGTGAGCCATGGGTGGGCTTTTTGCACCAGCTGCCCCTCGAGCTGTCCCACAGGGGTCACTGCAGCGGCTGTGCCCTTCTGCATGTTCCTGCTGCTCCTGGGCTGGGCAGAAAGCGCAGCATCAGCAGGCAGAGTTCACAGCAAGATGGGCAGCGAGAGGCTCGGCTTGGTTAATTAAACTGAACTTGAAGGGAAAACAGCACAACATCGTTTTGTGCCAAAAGAAAAGGCAGGCGGCTGCTCTGCCCTTTTCAGTAATTGATCTTTAGCAAGAGCGAGAGGAGACCTGGAGCTGAATTGGGCTTTGCAGCAAGCGCTCTGCTTCCTCTTAAGGTGATCTTTTCCGAGAGTGTAACAGTAATTTTTCTCATCAAAACTGAGTGCTCGCAGCAGCGGTTCCTGGGGCTCCTCTCTAAGCTGTAGTAGCTTTTGCTTCTCTGGAGCATTTTCTGCCCCAGTGGGCATCAGGCTGGGCCATACTCAAGTGAGAGGCCACCCCGGGCAGTTTGCTCTCTCCTGTGCTAGCAGCCTCTCTGGGTTTGGCAAAAGGTCTTGGGTTTACCTGATGTCTCTGGCTGCAGCAGTGTTGCCGGGAGAAGCTCACTTGGAGGGAGGTCCAGATTTTGGTCCAGCATGGCCCCACAGCTGACTTTTCTGGAGCTCCTTTTTGCTGGGAGAGGCAGCAAAGCTGCTTGCGATGAGTGGTGGGGCTGCTCTGCTCTGCTGGCACACTCTGCCCGGCAGCTGCACTGGGAGGGCTCATCTGACATAGGAAGGCTGTCCCTGATGTCCATCACCTCCCTGGTCCTGCCTGCTCCTCTCCTGTGGCTTTTGAAATGGGGACAAAGTCTCTAGTTAAAATACCTGGGAGTATTTTTTCTTTCCCTTTGGCAGACTTTACTTCAGAAGCTTTATTCAGGTTGTCAGGACTTCAGCAGGCTAGCTGATATTCCTCTGTATTGAGCAGCTGAAGTTAAAAAATGAGTGTCTTTATTTTTTCCAGTGTAATCAGTTCACCTGTCACAGAAACACAGGCTAGTTGAGGTTGGAAGGGACCTCTGGAGGTCCAACCCTCTGCTCAAGCACCTCCCAAGGTGCTGTCCCTCTCTGAAGATTTGTGCTTCTTCAGAGCTGGCTATGGGCTGGGTGCACTATTAACTGCTGAAGTTGGAAGACATCAGCTTGTGTCTGGTTCATAAGTATGCTTGGTCGCTTCCGAAATCCTCAGCACTGAGGTGAGGCAGTAAAGCAGATATTGGGACTTAGGGATGTGCAAGTGCTGCTGTGGAGGGAAACTGTCTACCTTTTGGTGAAAATGTGTCTCTTTACACTGTGGAGAGAAGAGGGAGTAAGTGCGGTAGGGTGCAAAGAGAAAAAAGCATAAGTGGATGTGAGCCGGGAGATTTTGTTGGCAAATTTGAGATGGAGGCAGAGGCAATGTGCAGGGGTGTCAAGGGCCACCGGATGGGCTGTTTTGCATTAACTGGTCACAAGAGGGACAGTGATGGCCTCTGAAGTGGATCGCTTGAGGCTTGAAAATAAATGCTTGAAGGAAGGAGGTAAATATGTGGGCTCTCTCCTGTGGTGTCCCTCTTCCGCACTGGCTTCTGCAGGAAAAGCTGCAGCTCCCTCCTGGTCCATGGGCTCTCTCCCTAACCTGTTGTCACATCCCTTGGGGAGGTGCCTCAGAGGAGAGTGCCCTGCCAAGCCTGTGGCCAAGGGGGGCTGAGATGCTCTGTGGGGGCATCTCAGTGTCCTCTGCAACTCGTCCCCAAACTAGCACCCTTAAGCTGAGCTTAAGGAAGCTTGGTTGCCTTCAGCCTCTGTGGCACAGGGTGTCCTGCTGCTCAGTTCATACACCAGGAAAATGCTAAGAAAGGAAGCTCAGCCTACAGTCCCTTAAAACCCTGATGGTGTCTCGTGCTGAGTAATTTCTGGCGACTCACGGTCAGCTATCAGTGTGTGCTCCTTCACCTGACTGCTGGCCCCCTCTGACAGAGGTGGTGTGTCAGCATGGAGGGGAGGGCGGAGAGCAAACGTAGGCAGTCAGAGGCCCTTCAAAGAGACCGGTTCACAGCCTTTCTGCTGCTGGAGGAAAAGGAAAGGTGCCAGTGACAGGTGATGTGTGGTGGAAAGTGGGTCCCTCGAACCCGGAGCAACACAGACACATTGGGAGCAATGGCGTAACCTGCTTGGAGGCAGCACCAAGGCTGTCCTCTCCTGAGCCACTCAGCGCTGAACTGAGCCACTGCTGGGTATAATCACAGCAGATGTTCAGGACTGTGTTATGTGGTTTCTGATTAATAACCACAGCAAACACCTGAGATGCTGACTGTAAGTGATACTCACATAAGCTCTGTAGTCTCTCTGAGATAACAAACTTCTTCACAGTCTCCAAAGCTGTGGGTTGGTTTTGTCACTTGTGTTAGCCTGCTGATAGAAGCAGTGGTAGCTGGACACATTTGCTTCAGACAGAGGCTTTGCCTCCAAGCTCCAACACGGTGGCTGCCTCAACCCCCCCATTTCTGCCCCCCTCCCTTCCCTGGTCTCCCAGGCACCTCCTCTGCTACTCCCCTGCCCAGCAGCACCCAGTGATTCCCCACCACAGTTCAAATAAGGGCATGTGGATTTGCTCTTTCCCTCTTTTCCTCACCCCTTCTGCTCCAGTATCCCCTAATGGGTCTTTATCCTCTGAGCACTCTCTTCCTCCCTTCACTTTGGGCAGGTTTCTCAAGCCAGCCTTATTCCTCTTCTTGCCAGCATCCCTGTATATTGGCAGCTGCAGCCAGCATGATTATTTTGTTTCTCCATTTTAGAAAGCAAGCTTCGAGTAGCTACGCAAGAGAGCTCTGTGGAGATTGCTGGCGGTGCAGACGCAGCCATTGAGTGCAGGATTGTGTTTGCCCAGAACAATTCCCAGTTTGCTGTTACCTGGTACATCCTACCTCCTCCTCCGGCAGATGCAACCCCCCTGCAAATTGTAAGGGCTGACTACAGCAGCGTACTGGAGTATGGGCCTGAGTTCAGCTCTCCTGCACAAAAATCCCGATTCCTGAGCCAAAGGGTGTCCAGCAACATCTTCTGGCTGCAGATACTCTCTGCGAACCCCAGGGACCACGGCAGGTACTACTGTGTGGTAGAGGAATGGCTGTGGCTGGCGGACGGCTGGTACAAACTTGGAGAGGGAGCGTCAGGAAGGACCGTGCTGGAGTTCAGGCTCCCAGGTGAGTGGGTGGTTATCTCTCACGCAGGTGTGCTGCTAGAGGAGATTTGGCTTGTTTGTGATGTGGCCCCCTGTCAGGCATCTCCTAAGCTGGCAGGGCTTAGGAGAAACAGTGGCTCCCGTGTTGGATCTGAGACTTAGGGATGCAAGAGGTGTCAGTGCCTCTCTAAGGCAAACAGGGAATTGGAAGGATTTACCACATCCTCCCAAACCAACCAAGCTGGTATTTTTGGCACTGGCAGATGATGTCTAATGCTTCATTAAAAAGTGAATTGTGGTATTTTCCTTTCCCTCCAACACATGATGCACGTGATTGGTTGTACAGTGCTATGAATAGAGAAGCAGCCCTTCCCTGGTACTCCTGAGCATCCTAAAGCAGGACACTCAGTTTTCCTTATCTTGCAGCATGTTGTTGCTGAGAACAAGGCTGAATGCTCAGCTGCTCCCACCTTGAGGATGGCACCACTGGGGTGCACACTGAATCTCCCTGGTGCTCAGTTCTTCCCTCTCTCGGCATCCCTTAGCTTATGGGTTGCAGCCCTAAATAAAGTGGATTAGAGAATTCCAGCTTCCTAAATAGTTTTTGGTCCAAAGGATGCCTTATCACTTATGTGGAGGGGGCGGGATGTATTACAGCAGAGGGTTGTGAACAGGGGCCGAAGATGATGCAGGGGGGGAATGAGTCCAGGAGTGAGTGGCCTGTGGGTGTCCTGCAGAGGCTCTTGCAGGAGGCCGTCCCAATCCCCCAGGCTTTGCTCCAAAAGTTTTCCTTCAGCCTGTGCATGCAGGCAGGAACAGTTTTATGGCAGTGCAACACAGCAACGTTTCTTTCTGCTTGTATCCTTGTATCAGATCGTGAACTGCAGCTGGAGAAAACCAACCGCAGCATCTCAGTGAGGGAAGGTGAGGAGGCGACGCTGCACTGCCTGCTGCAGGGTACCCCTCTGCCCGCCACCCACCTCTCGGCCACCTGGTTTCGGCAGGAGGAGAGTGGCCATACCAGGCCCCTGCTCACTCTCCACCGCGACGGCACCATTGAGTACCCCTGGGAGAGCCTGGCGGGGAGGCTGCATCTCCGCCGCCCCACCGTTGGTGACTTCAGCCTGACGCTGTGCAGCGTGGAGGAGGGTGATGCTGGAGCATATCATTGTCAGGTGCAGGAGTGGCAGCAGCAGAGCGAGGGGAAGGAGTGGACTCTGCAAGCCTTGGCGCGCTCGGGGTACACCCAGCTCACCACCATCCCGCCAGGTAACGCTGCTAGGTGCGAAGGGCCGCTCACCCTGCACCAGTTCCCCCTTAGCCGTGCTGGGGGGTGTGGGGAGGATAATGGCAGCTCTCTGCTGGCATTGCTGGCTGCAATGGCAAGGATGCAGCAGGGCTGGAAGGACTTTCTAAAGGACTGCAGAAGGAGTCAGCACTAGGGAGGTTGGGAGCCAGAGGAGGGAGGGGAGCCCTTCGAAGGACACGTGCTATGGGCCTGGTCAGGGAGGCAGTGAGATCTCATTCCCAGTTCAGTTGATCTACCAGGGCTGAAACCCAGGGGCTTGGCATTGTAAACACTGGAAAGGGTCAGATGAGATACCAAGAGCTCCCAGGCTGTGAGGCACGTGGTCCCAAGGGTACCATTGGGTGCACTGGTGTCTGCAGTGCTTTGTGGCTTGTGGGGTCTCTGTGGGAACATGGGCACAAACCCCTGCTCTCAGTCTTGCCATTGGGGCCAGAACACTGTTTTGAGGAAAAAATTCTTGGTGTGATTTTTCTGGCAAGTCCATCTCCAGTGAGTTCTCTAAAAACTGTGCTCTTGGAGTGAGTTGGGGTGCATGCCGAGCGCAAAGACAGAGGTGGATTCTGCATACAAAATTTTAAATAAAAGCGAAGGTTTCAGTCAGGCGCACACAGTGTTTTTTAGGGAGGTAACAGGCAGGAAAAATGTACTCTCTTATTACCTCTTTGGGGTAATAGGGGGGCTCGCATGATCCATGTGAAGGAAAAATTATGAACTGTGAAATCAGTCATGTTGCACCCAGCTGAGAGGATCCTGCAGTTCTTCTCCTGCCTTCAACTCTGGAGTTGCCATGCCCAAAGCCAGCCTGGGTGCCTACGTGCAGTTATAGCTCCTGCAACAGTGACCAATGCAGACCAACGTTGGGAGAGCTTAGGGGACCCTGTAGAACCCTCCCTTGTGCCTGCCACTGGCATAGGCAGGCATGAAGCTTGTTCGCGTGACTCTGCACTTACAGCAGAGCTAATCCGGATTTAATTGCACAGGGAGGGACCGACAGCCCTTCATCCTTCTGCTATGCTCCCTCTGTTGTCCATCATGGCTCCCTCTAGCACTCAGATTTCTCCTCCATCAGCTCCCCATCTCTTGTTACCCATTGCTGATGAAGTAACCGTTGCTAAAATTGCTCAGTAACTGCTGGAAAATTCTTCTTCAATTTTTGTATAAGTGTTTTGGCCAAGTAGTTTTCATGGTGTTCACAAAATCCAAGAGATTAGCTGGGTGTTTTGTTCTTTCTCTCTTTTTATAATTTTTTTTTTGTATATGTGTGCATCTGTTTCTCCAGTGATGCAAGTATCTCGAAATGTTCCTCTGGCTCACAAATTTCAATGTTTCAGAGTTTTCTGACGGGTAATGGTATAGCCATGTGCAAGTATACCCATAACCAAGAGTAACTTCAGCTCTAATACCTGATGCAGTCCTTTAGGATACCTCCCTAGTACTATAGAGGCTGCTATGTATGTGGAGACTTCTCCCTGTTTTCCAAAGGGAGAGTAAATGCTGCTTCCATCAATATGGATGAGGCACAGAGCTTCAGAGGTAGAGAGGTACAAGCCAGTTTCACGGCCAGGAGTAGTCCCCAGCTTGGTTCATCCCTAGGGTCACACCTAATCCGCCAGACTATGTGGGTCCCCCATAGACAGTTTCAAATCAGCAGACTCGCATGCTCAGCATGGTTCTGCAGAGCAAATGTAAAGTATCTGCACATGGCTCTTGGGTAAAGAGGAGAACTGAGGAACAATACTTTGAGATGGATGAAACAAACCCCAGGGAGTTGGCATAGCCCTTCATGGTAGGCCAGGTGCATCTGAGATCAGTCTGTGGTGTTGAAGCTGTGCATCAAGTAAGGAGATTTTGATGGCCAGCATTAATGGGTGGCTGGAGCCCAGGACAAAAATGGAGAGGCTGCAAATGAGAGCTTTTTCAGCTAGTGTGGGACTGATCAAACATAGGGTTTTTTTTTAATACCTAGAGAGTCCACCAGCAGTACAGGCAGCCTCCACCTCAACTGGGGAGCTGTTCTGCAGGAGCTGACAGGGACAAGGATGGGGCTCACAGCTGCCTGCAGCTTAGCGTGGCTGAAATAGGATAGAGCAGCAGAAGCAAGGAGGGGCAGGAGTCTGGGGAAGACAGAAACCTCCTTGATCTGGTTTTCTTTGCTTTCCTCTTGTCCTTCCTTTTCAGTAGTGCAGCCTCTAACAGACCTCTACCTCACCCCTCTGTCACTGGTGTCGGGCAGGGACCCAGAGAGTGAAGGGTGCGTGGGTTTTCCTTACTGAGCCCAGTCTGGAATGGGTTAGCTGAAAAGCCATGTTATTTCTGTTGGATTGTTTCAGCTGAATGAGCCAGGGCCCTATTTGACCTCCCCAAACAAGAAATTGAGGCAAATTACCTGGTTTCTTGCCACCTTTTCTTCAGGTAGCCTGTGTGAATTCTTAAAAATTGGTAGCTGTTGAAGATTGAGGGAAAAGTGGTAAGAAGATAACTTATAGAAACAGTAGGAGAGAGAAACTCAAACTAGCTTGAGGCCTCACTCACTTTTTTTTTTCTTTCTTTTTTTCCTCCAGAGTCAACTGTTTTGTCTAGGATCTGCTCATCCCCCTCACTGCTGAACTTCATCCTATACTTACCACTGGTTCTGATCCTTCTCCTGGCCCTTACTGTCTCCTGCTGGTACTTCACATTTGGAAAGAGGAAGAAGGGCAACATCACAGGAAACCAGCTGATGGAACTGCAAGGGACTGGAGGGGTCAAAAAAACTTAGCTGGCCTATAATGGCAGATATAACTTGAAGGAGCGAAGCTGGGCAGCTGAGGAGGACTGAGTACTTGCAGAGGGGCTTTTTATTGTTTTGTAGTAGCTCTTGCAATGAATCCTTGAAATCGTATGTTTACTTTTGGTGGAACAGTGTGGCTTTGAATTACTGAGAAAATAGGGTTTTCATAACAAGTGTTCCTGTCTCTTAGGTTAGGTACCCACCCGTTTCACACTCTATTCATTGTGGTATATTTGAGGTCCTTGCAGTATGTATCTCCTACTGTGGATGGAAGTGGTGTTATTCCTCTACAGGTATAAGGGAAAAAAAAAAAGCTCTTTTTGTACTGCAACACAGAAGTATCAAATTGCTACTCATTGTAGGTGACTTGACAAAATCTATGTGGTGTGCAGGCTAAAAACCAATGGTAGAGCTGGAGTATTGGTGTCCTATTTAAGGAATTGCACTTGCCTTTGCCCACCCTGTGCTGAGGAAGCTCTTGGATGCTGCTGTCCCCCTGTTCTGAGAGTGCCTGTGCCCAAAAGCATCTTCCCAGAAAGGAAATGGATCTTCATCACAAAATCTGTCACAGGAAAATGAGGACTGAGTAAGGCTGGCTAAGACTGAAGAAATTCCATAGCAGAGGTTCCACAGCCATCCACAAAAAAAACCCAAATCCTGTTGATCCAATAAAGGACTCAGATGGAGTCTTGGATCCCAGAAGGAAGGAGTGGACACCAAGCTATCTTGGAGATGAGTGCAAAGACTTTCCAGCTCCTTCCTTTGCTAGGGCTGCTGTAGGAGAAGACGGCATCCAGCCCCTTGTGCCTGGGCTGTCTCTGGGTCAGGAAGCTGCACAGCTGGGACCTAGTGTTAGATGCCTCCAGGCTGTACAGTGTAATAAAAAAGGCTGTGTGTGTGCTTGCAGGGCAGCTCCTCTGTGCTCTGGGATCCAGCTCAGGCTCACCTTTTCAAGGCTGAGGAGCTCTGCCACCTGAAGGCTGACTGATGCATTAGAGGAAAGGAGGTTTCAGTCCAGTCGCTGTAAGTCAAGGAATACTCATTCCCTAATTGTGCGAAGTGGAATGTGGTGTCAGGGAGTTGTAAGGTCGGGCGTAAGGGCAACACTTGAAGCACCATCCTCAAATAAAAGCAACTGTATGGAAATCTTGGCAGATGTTTATGAACCTGCTTCCTCTGACCAGAGTGTTGGTGGGACACACCACAGCCCCGCTAGATGATCCGTTCAATTCCTTTACTTTCCTTACGATTACAAAAGCTGCCTGCCCTGCAGCCTGAGGAACTGGGGGGTGTTTTGGTCCCTTTCTCCTAGAAAAAGCACTTTTTTTTTGCCCAAGTTTGAAGACTATTGCACTTGTTTCCGCATTCAGGCACCTCTCTGTACTGGCTGGCTCCAGTTTGCTCAGCCTTTCTCTGCAGGTTGTGTTTTCTGGACCTTGTGCAGCTTCTCTCTTTCCTGCCCTGACCCTTGCCGTCTCTCCCGTGGCTTTGAGTGTGCCGAGCTGCACGTGGGGCGCTCTGCAGAGGTTTCCCCCCTGCCTGGTGGGTTATGTCCCATTTACACATCCCAGTAGGATGTTTGATTTTCTGTGTGCGTGTGACAGCACGGCACTGTTTGCGCTTGGCTCGCAATCGGCAGGCTTCTCCCCTGCAGACTTGCTGTCTAGCAAGTTGTTTCTCCACTGTGTGTTCAGGCTGTTGACTTTTCCTATCTAATTGAAGCACTGTTTGCATGGGTCTGTTGAACAGCTTTCCGCACCAGTTTGCGAAAGATCCTGCTGTCTGTTTGTCTTAGTCTTGTCTCGATAACGCTTTAACTCATGGACCAGTTTCAGTCTGTTTTGACAGAGAAGCAGATGCTCCCAGGACGCTAAACTCCTGCAAAGTTTCAAGAAAAGTGGTAGCTGGATGAAGGAGAGGAGGCAGGCGAGTTGTCCCACCAAGGGAAGGCTGCAGTGTGAGTTGCCTTACAGCCGCCCCTGAGCCAGCGTATGCTGGCTACCTGGTGCCCAGCTCAAATCAGGGGACACAGAAAGGGGATGTAGGTGTGTTAAGATGTGGGAAAAGAAAGAAGGAACCATTTTTTACTATAGACTATTAACAATTAATCTGTGCACATAGTTTATCTACCAATTTTGTGCTGTCCCTCTGTGTTTTCATTTGGATTGTTTCCTTAGCTTGTCCATAAGAGTACCTTGGGAGTGTACTTCACAAGCCTTGGTAAAGTCAAGAATATATGATGCCTACTGCTTACCCCTTCCCACAACATCTCACAAGGCTGGCAGCCTTCTTGCAGGGGAGATTAAATAGATCTGACATGCTCTGTTCTTTTTTAAAACAAACAAAAAAAAAAGTTTATTTTCTTTTTCCTTGCATTCTTCTAGGTGCTTGTAAGTACTTTGTCCCTGTATCTCCCTGAGGATTGCAGTTAAGAAGATGCAGGTGTTCAGTTTCCCCTTCTTTTTAAAAATAATTGTACCTTTTTCTTGTCACTTGGTGTCTCACACCTCCTCAGGTGTTACCACAGCAAACCACTAACAGATGGCTTGACAATCCATTTTCATGTGTCTTAGGATGAACCTCATCAAGACCATCCTTCTGGTCAAAAATCCAACTTATTTAGATTGCTACTCATTACCAGAGTGCTGGGGTGGTGGCGTGGGAGAGCCGCTACCCTGCTGCGGCGATCGCGTGTGTGGGTCAATCTCCTTAAGCCACGCGAGCCCCGTGATCTGGCTGGGTTTGGTCCTTCGCCCAAGACTGTGCTGGCAACCTCAGCGAGCCATTGCAGGTCTGTGGACCTGTCTTTGCTGCCATCTGATCTTCATGTAAAAAGCTGCAGACTCTACTGCAATATGAGATTTTTGTGTCTGGTGGACTGGGGGAAGAAGGTGGGCAGAGAGAGGGAGGTTTCTCCATCAATGGGGCACTTTCTTCTTCTGTCCCTTTCTTGGTCAGTTAACCACGGGCCTGTGTAAGTAGCAGCTTTCTATTAATGCAGGTTTAGAGGTTTCAATTTAGTATGTAAAGTGTGCCTAGGGTCTTGATGAAAGGGCCTGCAAGAGGAATGTGTGTTTTTCGGAGCGGTGAGGTTTTTTCTTCTTTATTTTTTTTTTCTGGCTTTGCTGGATCACCGCCAAACCTTTCGGCTGTATTTTTTTAATGCTGTATTTTTTTCCATGAGTGAACTTAGAAAGAGTTGTAACTTATCACAGCAAAAGCTCCAAAAGAGTCCTGTTTTTAAAGTGAACATTTCACTTGGCTGAGGTAAATGTATGAGAGGGAGAGAGACGAGTGTGTGTGTGTGTGTTGTGGGTCAGGAGATGGTGTTGATTTTGCTGATGGGGTTCTTGGCCACCTTCGCCCACCCCCATCACCTTTTTTTCCAAGTCCAGCCTCTGATGTAAACTAGAACAGCTAATAAAATATATATTTAGTTATTATAGCCCCATGGGGGAAAGCGGTACAAGAGGAGAGACCCTGCAGCACAGCAGTGCCCCTGTCGCACCCCATCCCTCAGATGCACCCTTGCCCAGGGAATGTCCTGTGTGTGGGCAGTGTGTGGTGGGAAGGTCCAGGGTCCTTTCATAGGTTTTAAAGCAGTTTGAAGGGGCAATGCAGAGCTTTGTCCAAGAGGAATTAATCCACTGGGAAGCAGTTGCACAGGGCTGTAGAAACACAAGAGTTGTGTTGCGCTCTTAAGTTTCCGTAGGAATGTATGGAAACCGTAAGGCAAGGGGAGAGCAGCCCTGCCTCCCAGGCAAGCAAGCACAACCTGCAGCTTGGCAGACCCTCACTGTTCAGAAGATGGATGAAGTGAGGGCAGGATGGGTGGGAGTATAAGCCCTGTGTTGCATTGCCTTCCTGGAATGTTTTTATGGCACCTGTCTTTGGTGAGGAGCAAGGCCAGTACTCGGTGACTGCCAGGGCAGCTCACCCAGCATGCAGTGGGACTGTTGTGGTTTTGTTTGGTGAGGGGGGGCCTAAGGTGGCAGCTTCTGTAGGAAACTGCTAGAAGTCGCTCCCCTTTGTTCAGTGGACTTGGCCGGGCCTAGGGTGGACCTGCTGCTGGCCAAGGCTGAGCCGACTGGGAGCAGAATGTCCTGTGATAGCGCCTCTGCAATAATGTATTTAAGAAGGGGAAAACAGGAAAAA